>CAJYYI030000365.1:292500-470000 GCA_913789915.3 Sphecodes monilicornis
GACGATATCGGACGTTGCAATGCCCCGGAGCCGAGACACGCCCCGGAGGGCGGCGTATTGGTGGTCGGGCGAGATTGCGGCGCTGCGCACAGCGTGCAATGTCGCCTGACGCCAATACGCCCGCTCTCGAAGGAGGAGATCGAGCGGGGAGGCCGAGACGGCGAGGCTCTACGAGGCGTACCGAGGGGCGCTCGGTACGCTTCGTAGAGCTATAGCGCGTGCCAAGGCTAGCGCATGGCAGGAGCTCACTGACACGATTGATAGGGACCCCTGGGGGCGCCCCTACAAGCTTGTCATGGGCAAGCTGAGAGCATGGGCGCCCCCTCTGATGGAGGGGATGGACCCACTCTTCGTGGAGGGGGTGATGGCGAGCCTCTTTCCGGGGGAAAGCGGCAGTCGCCTCACCCCCTCCACCACGGACCAAGAGCCTCACCCTTGGTCGGAAGAGTGGGGGGTCACGGTCGGTGAGCTCCGAGAGGCATCCCGGAAGGTCGGAGGGCAGAAGGCCCCGGGACCGGACGGGATCCACGGCCGTGTGCTGGCAGTGGCAGCAAGGGTCCTCGCCCCCGACCTCCTGCAATTCTGCACGAATTGCATGAGGGAGGGAGAGTACCCCCCACTCTGGAGGAGGGGCCGAGTTGTGCTCCTTCGGAAGGAAGGGAAGCCCGAAGAATCACCTTCGGCGTATCGACCCGTATGCTTGCTCGACGAGGCGGGCAAACTGTTCGAGAGAATTCTCGCGGCCCGCCTCAGTCGTCACCTGGCGGAGAGGGTCCCCGGACTTAACCCGGCTCAGTTCGGCTTCCGAGAGGGTCTCTCCACCGTTGACGCAGTTCAACGGGTGAGGGACCTCTCGGAGGCTTCGACGAGGGGGGATGGGGTGGCATTGGCGTTGTCGTTAGACATCGCCAATGCCTTTAACTCCATCCCTTGGGATCGGATAGGGGAGGTCTATCTGAGAAAAGTCCTGGGATCGTACCTCTCCGACAGGTGGATCGAGTATCCGGGTCGATACGGCATGGTGGAGAGGAGGGTCGTCCGCGGGGTTCCACGTTCGGTATCGGTATTGGGACCGATACTGTGGAATCTCGCGTACGACAAGGTTCTTCGGGTGGAGATGCCTCCCGGTGTCAGCCTAACGTGTTATGCGGATGACACGTTGATGCTGGCAACGGGAAGGTTCGAAGGAAGCACAGCTCGGCTCGCGGAGTGGGCTGCGCGGAGGGTGGTGGAGGCGATCCAGGCGCTGGGCATAGAGGTGTCCCCCGCCAAGACCGAGGCCCTGTGGTTCTACCATGAGGCTCGGCTTGGCGGGGCCCCTCTCCAGCGCCTGGTACGCGTAGGAGGAGGCGCGGTCGAGACCGGGTCCCAGATGCGGTACCTGGGACTCGAGCTCGACGGCCTGTGACGCTTTGACCGCCACTTTGAGCTCCTTGCGCCCCGAGTGGAGGGGATGACCGCTGCGCTCGGTCGTCTCCTCCCGAATCTCGGGGGGCCCTGTGGGAGGGTACGGCGTCTGTACGCAAGGACGGTGCGGGGCGTAATCCTTTACGGAGCCCCTGTGTGGGCGCACGACATCGAGGCCAGGGGGGGTAGCAGCACACGTGTGCTGTTACGCCGTATCGAGCGCAGGCTGGCCATCGCTGTGGTGCGGGGGTACCGCACCGTTGCCTATGCGTCGGCGCTGTTGATCGGCGGGCTGCTACCTCTGGGCACGGAGGCTCTCGCTCTTTCGGGAGTATTTAATTACTCCCGGAGCCTCCGACGAGAGGGGGTGGCTCCCGATCAGAGGGAGCTCCAGGTGGCGGAGTTCAGACGTCGCGCTCGGGCGCACGTTGGCCTGGTATGGTTGAGGAACCTTGCCAGGTCGGAGGATGGGCGGCAGTGTGCGGTCCGGGCCATCCTCCATGAGTACCACCGGTTCACTCAGGCGGGGATGGGGCAGAAGGCTTCCTACCGAACGACGCAGGTCACGGGTGCTTCGGCCGGTACCTGTGTCGGATCGGTAGGGAGGAGAGGGCGGTGTGTAGCCACTGCGGCGAGCCGGAGGACACGTCGGAGCACACCTTGCAGCAATGTCCTGCCTGGTCGCGCGAACGACGTGCACTCCAGCGTGCAGTGGGGTGGGACCTCTCGCTCCCGGCTATTGTCGCGGCAATAGTCCGGAGCGAGGAGTCCCGTAGGGCATTTTCCTCCTTCTGTGAGCATGTGATGCAACAGAAGGAGGAGGCGGAACGGGAGCGGGAGTGGACTCTTGCTCCCGGCCGCATTGGGGGGAGGAGGGGTCGCAGGGCTCGTGGCGTTCACGGGCCCCCGTTGCGACCTCCCTGACGCGGGCGGGGACGCCCTTGATGACCTCGGTCATCAACGGCGTCCCTGAAGGTCGTCGGGTGCACTAAGCCGGGGGGGCTTAGGCATCCATCGGTCGGCCTGAAGCGGGGGGAGGCACCATATCTCCGTCGTATGGTGAATCTAATTAGGGTAGGAAGGAAGGGGCCGCGTCCTCTTCCTGGGAGGGAATGTAAAAGCGGGGGGTGACCGGATAGACATGCGCGCGCGGAACACGGTCACCCTCCAGGAGCCTTAGGGACGGGCGTAGTGGAGTTAGTTGGTATACCGGTCTTGCACACCCCGACCGGGGAGCCCAACGTAACCCATTCTTTCTCCCCTCGAGAAGGAATGGTTATCCGTAAGAGAGATTACCACTACGGAAAAAAAAAGGTCTGGGTTAGGTCTGGGTTAGGTCTGGGTTAGGTCTGGGGACTGAGGGTATAGGGGCTTACCTTTGGTGACTCTGATCCAACGGTAGGTATACTGCAGTGGCGGTGGTCCTATACCTAAAATTCTCTCTCTCTACCTCCTCGTGATGGTCCCTGGGGCGCACTAAGGTGCGTGCTGAGTGAGAGAGGGGTACCATGCGCCAATGGCGCTGTCGCTGCTGGTCCTCGGGCAGTGGGCGGTGGGCTGCGTAGGCTGGCTGAGTCCTCCGGGTTTTCCTCTTCTGTTCTTATCCCACCCTCCCTCCCTCTTTCCCCCCCTTTACCACCCTCCCTCCCACCTTCCCCCACCATTATATACTACCCTATCCTATCCTAGTCTGTGAGTCACCCGCGCCTGGGTTACTCCCATCGTCTACCGATGTGAGTTCCCAGTGTAACGGGTTGACTCTCCCTACCCAATGGTTCGCTCGCGCCTGGGTTACCCCACTGATTATCGGTGGTGGTCCCCAGTATAACGGTGCGACCCAATCCTATCCTATCCTATCCTATGCTACTCCCCACTTACCTGGTATGCTCGCCTCCCCCGCTGCTCCTCCTTTTCCTGTCCGATGACTGGTGGCGCCTAAAACACACGCGTTCACATACACACTCGCACACACACTTACATACACCACTCTTACTAACTCTGAGCGCTAATCACACACATACACACATACATACAGTACACCATACACTCATACGTTCATAGCGAAAGCAATGGACCACACCACCGCCCAGGTGGTCATGTTTTACCTGGGCGGTGGGGCTTACCTTTATTGGTTGGCCCACTGAGGAGTTCACCTCCACAAAAACCCCTTGCGTCAAGCTGAGGGACTTACGGCGAAGACGCAGTTGGGAGACTCGTTCTTCCAGTGGTCGTAAGGGATAAGTACGATCGATAGTAACTCCCACTACGGTGTTTTGACCACGCCGTCAAATGGTCACTGCTGCTGGTAGATTGACGGTGGCCTACGGCGGCCAGCAGTGGACGTAATGGACCGAGCCCACCGGAAAGGCCAACGAGTGAGGTCGTTATAGGCCGTCTTATGGCGTCCTGTGGCGGCGGTAACCAGGGCCGCTTTATGAAAATATGGAGTCCAAAACTAAATCTAACACCAACAAAAAAAATAATAAAAACAAAAATGCCAAAGACACTGCGACCAAGATGGATAAAGGCACAGACACAACCGTAGAACAGGAGACATTTGTAAAACCGAGGATGTCCTTAGGAACGATTGTACCGACCGAAGAGGAGATGGCTGACTTTGACCTCGCCTTCCGACCGGGAAATGCAAGAGTGGGGCGTAGCCCCCCGATGACGCCAACGGAACGGGAGTCCACTTCCGTCATTACTTGGACTAATACCACAAACACTGGTTCTACTCCGCTGACTACGGCTCAGGACAGGCTGGAGCGCGACAACGCTGTCCTAGGAACACAATCTTCGTCTCAGGATGCTTCCGCGAACTTAGCGGTGCAAACCGCCGAGATTTTAGATATCACTGGAGACGAAAACGCGTCACCACTCCAGAAGAATAAGCGCAAACGCATTGAGACTCGTTCGAAACCTACCCTTGTAGAAAATGAGAACACATGGCAAGAAGTCAAGGCGCTTGCAGGTGCCACAAAAGACCTACAACAAAACATTAGGTCCCAATCCGAAGTGCATCCGGACATTGTTGCCAGTATGGCCAGTGTGGTTAGGTGTCTTAATGATCTCCAAAGAACCATTAAGGCTTCATATAAAAGGGACAGTTCTCACTCTGACATTACGAGAAGGGAACGATCCAGCTCCAGAGCCCGCCCTACGGCACGTGAAGTTTTCAAACCCCCAGGGGAAAACGAGTCAAGCGATTTTACTCCACCAGTGATACCAGTAGAAGTTAAATCGCGAGATGTCACTGTACAAACTGACGGTACGGCTCCAGTGAATACAAAAAAGCACCTAAATAACAATGAGAGAGAAAAATCATATAGATCCATTGGCACTCAAACCGATAATAAAAATTACTCTGGAGAAAAACTAAATGTGTCAACTCAAACATACTCACCTGATGATGTCAACGAAGAGGACATTGCTTCCTGGAACACTTCTAGCAACAGATATTTAGACCTAGTGGAAATCATTAAAAAGAAGTGGCCTGAAACACTCTACAAGAAAACCAGTATTGATACAGGCGATATCATTAACGAGACCTCCGACAAACAAGACGATATGGTCTGCCTAATGCCGAAGGACCTGAAAGACACCTCGGGGCGTATCCGCAGCATTTTGGATAAATATGCCGACATCGAGAAACTTTCCAAACAGGACCCCTCTCCGGGGGGTGTAATCCTCTTGATTAATTCCACCAGACTTCCGAGTATTAACAAATCAACCAAAAACACAAATATCCTCAGGGAAAGGTTTTCTTCATGGTCGACCGGATTAAATCCGAAGATATACCCGAGGATCAAACCCTATTCGAAGCAGCTACCGAGCTCAGAGATATAGCAATAGAAGAAAACAGGAACAACCTATCTATTGCGACTCACGACAGCACTAACATCCGAGTCCTACGCAAGATATTGGAGACGGTGTTCTACCAAACCAATGTCCATATTAAGATATTAACCACTAGCGGGAAAGATCAAACCTTCAGGCGAAATAGTAAACCTCCTACTCAGACCGTAGTCATCCAGGGCAACGATCAGTCATACGCAGACATACTGAGAACCCTCAAGACCAATATCAATATTGACAAAGAGGAGATTCAGGTGAAGGACATTAGAGCGGCACGTAATGGAGGAGTGACGGTCACAGTTAAGGGTGGTCTCGAAAAAGCCAACAAATTTAGCTCGCTCATCAATCGTAACATCGTGGGATGCAAGGCAATACTGGGTGGTAGGAAATTTGCCAATAAAGTCCTCCACCTTCGCCAAATTGAGGGCGACTCGACCGTTGCTGACGTTAAATCGGCAATTATTAAAGCAATTCCCGAAGCTGAACACGGTCCGATTGAGATTAAACCATTAAAACCTGCGGCCTTGGGGCGGCAAAACGCGACTGTAATTGCCCCAAAGTACATTGCTGATAGATTAATCACTCTTAAGTCGATTAGAATAGGATGGGGTTCCTGCCTAATATATGAGCGAGAGAACATCCCTCAATGTTTCCGCTGCAGAGAACACGGCCATATCGCGAGTCTATGTAAGGGTATTGACCGCAGTAAATGGTGCCGCAACTGCGGCTCAGATCAGCACAGTTCGACTGAGTGCAAAAACACAGAGAGATGTGCTGTCTGCCAACTTCCAGGCCACCGCGATGGAAGTCTGCGCTGCCCTGTCTACTGCAAAAATCTAGAAGAATATAGGAAATTCAAAAAACTTAAGGCTTCTAGTATTACGAGACCACCTTATTCACCCAACGAAAAGCAAAATCCGTCAGGGGCTGTATCGGCGACTGTAGATGGCCCACAGCCAAGAGAGTCCCAAACGCAACAAACAAACAAGTGAGGCCTAAATTATAAACTAGGAGAAACACTAGTATAGATACAAATAGTTGTACACACTTATACTTTTGCATACTATTATTGTATATAACTGTTATAATTGTACATATATAGTCACGTTTTTTGTATACATATATATATAGTTGTACATTTATTTATATATTAATCGTTTTTGCTATTGTTCCTAGTATAAAAATTAACCTATTTTTAAGTAAATCTCTCCATGGAAGTCAGTATCCTATAGATTAACCTAAATAGATGTAAGCTCGCCCAAGAGCTTCTGATCGCCATGGCTAAGAGGACTGATATTGTCGTCATCTCGGAGCCGTGGCGATGCCAGGAATATTGGTTCACTGACGATACGGGCAGTGCAGCGATCTGGATACCCAACGCAAGCATGACTAAATTTAATAAGATTAAACAGCTGTGGCAAGCTGAAGGGTCTATTGCGATTCAAATAGATAGCACAGCAATTTATAGCTGTTATTATTCGCCTAATTTACCACTCGACAAATTTGAAGATCTGATTGACGAGTTGGGCGTCCAGATCGCCAAGAATAAAACCGAACACTGTGTCGTGGCAGGGGACCTGAACTCCAAATCCCCAGCATGGAGCTCAAACAGATTCGACAACCGAGGCAAAGTGGTAGTCGAAATGTTTAACACCGCGGGTATTGTTCCTATTATAAGCGACGGAAGCTTTACATTTTTTAGAAACTGCTATACCTCATTAATTGATATTATAGCTTGCGACAATAAATTAATTAAGATGCTTGAAAGCAGCCGGATCTTGGACGACTACAGTGCTTCGGACCATCGGTACGTTCTACATAAATTTAGAATTGTCAATGCTGGCGGTGCAGTAGGACGGGCTATCAACACCAACCCGAAGAAACTGATTAACATGGATAGATTTATATATAAATATAAGAAAATAACTAAAACAGCTGATCCAATGACAATTATCGATAGGGCCGATGTTGACAGTTATATTGATATGATTGAAACCATTACGCATAGATCCAGCTACCTGAAGCGACTCTCAGATACAAACAAGAAGCCGGTCTGGTGGTGGAACCCCGTAATTAAATCGTTACGGGATTCCACCAAAAGAGCGCGCAGAGCACTACAGCGACAGAGGGCCAAGAAAAATAATAAAAATATCAACGCCGTATACGAGAAAATAGAAAGCTACAAAACCGCTAAAAAGAAGCTCAAATACGCCATTATTAACGCTAAGTCCGCCGCATGGAGGGACCTCACAGATTCGGTGGAGAAGGATGTATGGGGAAAGCCCTACAAGATCGTGATGTCCAAGATTAAGGGGAAAACTCCCCCCACCAAGCTTGAGTCAAAGGAAATCAGCGATGCGATCAAAACATTATTCATAACGCAACCAGTAGTTCAAGGTAGGGCTCCAGAACATCACCCCTGGTCTGGCTTCTACCGAGTCGATGAGGCCCCTCTCTCGTCCGATGAAATCCGCGAAGCTGTTAAAATGGTCAAACGCAAGACCCTAGGGCTAGACGAGATCCCTTCTGAAGTCGTCTGGTGTCTGGCTGACATAGCTAACGTTCACCTGGAACACATATTTAACAAATGTCTAAATTTAGGCTATTTCCCGCAAAATTAGAAGAGAGGGCGCCTCGTACTCATACCGAAAAAACCATCAGCGGATGGTAGAGTAGGCTGGCGTCCTCTCTGTATTTTGTCAAATTTTGCAAAGTCGTTCGAATATTGCATTAAAAATAGGCTTTCGAATTTTATTAAGTTTTCTAAAAACCAGTACGGGTTTGTCAGACACAGGAGCACCATCCACGCGATATCAGAAGTGATTAGTAGGTGGAATTATGCTAAAAGAAATGGGCATCACATTGCCTATTAATTACTCTGGATGTCAAGAATGCGTTTAATACGTTACGTTGGCCTAATATACTGAGAGCACTCACCACCAGGAGAGTGCCAAATAATTTGTACAGGATCATTAAAAATTACCTTTCCGAGCGCTCGGTAGTGTTTAAGGACGGCGATAATAAGGAGAACGAAACAAAAGTTTATGCAGGGGTGCCTCAAGGGTCTGTCTTGGGCCCCCTCCTTTGGAATCTACAGTACGACGAGTTGCTGGACATTCGACTGCCGACGGGAGTCCGACTATTTGGCTTTGCTGACGACGTTACTCTTGTGATAACTTCAAACAATCTGGAGGGGGTAACTGATATCTCCCAAGCTGCCCTAAAAATTATCAGAGAGTGGTTCGTGAGAAATGACCTAACTCTGGCCAATGAAAAGACTGAGATGGTCTTACTTACCAGCAGAAAATCACCGAATTCACTCACCGTCAGATTCGATGATGCGGTTATCCAGTCTTCTAAGAATATTAAATACCTGGGCCTCAATATCGAAGGCAACCGTTATTTCTACGAACATATTAACAATGCCACTATTAAATCAGTCAAATTTGCAGCCGAATTATCGCGAATCCTACCACGATCAGGAGGTTGTAGTCATAAGATTCGATTATTTTATTACCGCGTAATAGAATCAGTGATACTATATGGGGCCCCAATTTGGGCCCCATCATCACTAATACGTAAAAACGAAGTACACATTAACTACGTACAGAAGATGGCACTTATCAGTGTCACCCGTGCTTACAGGTCGGTGGCCTTGGACGCATTATGCGTTCTCGCAGCATGCCCTCCGCTCACCCTAATCGTCGATGAAAGGAAGCGCATCTTTGAACGCGTCTCAAAAATCAACTTGGACGACCTAAACCATAAAGAAAAAAGCAACGAAATTAAAAAGGAAGAGAGGAAAGTTACACTAAAGGCGTGGCAGGACAGATGGGACTCATCCAGCACAGGAAGGTGGACTTATCTTCTCATTCCTAAAATAGAGGAGTGGATCGAATGGGGGCCTATGCTCCTTGATTACCACCTTACCCAGATCTTGACTGGTCACGGGTGTTTCGCAGACTTCCTGAAAAGTAAAAACAGATACAAGACAGACATATGTATAGCATACAAATCGGTACCAGATAACGTGATACATAGCTTACTTGAATGCCCAGCTTGGGATGATCGAAGGCAGGAACTTCTAAATCAAATAGGCCCGTTCAATTTAAATGATCTTATTCAGACTTTGAAAAATGAAGAAAAACGAGGTTATATTAAAGATTATATAAACTATATAATGGCGACTAAAGAGAACATAGAAAACAAGTTACAACGAGAAGTAAAGAAGAGAATGAACAATAATAGAAACAGACGGAAAAAGAAAAAGAAAAAGAGAAGAAGAAGATGAAGAAAGCAATAGTTATATTATATTATTTTATTTTATTTTATTTTATTTTATTTTTATGTTTATTTTATTTTATTTTATTTTTATGTTTATTTTATTTATTTATTTATTTACTTGTTTCTATCTATCTACTTATTTATTTATTCATTTATTTATTTATGTATTTGTTTATCTTAGGATTCAATCATTCATTCACTCATTCATGCATTCATCCATTCATTCACTCATACATCCACTCATTCACACACACACACACACACACACGCACGCGCTCGCACACGCACACAGGCACACACACACCCACACACACACGCACGCACACACACATTCACTCACTCACTCATTTATTCACTCACCCAATCACTCTTCTCTTCCGTCCATTCTCTTTCTCTATGTCAAACATACAGTAAGTCACCACCGTTGGTAATATAGACATATAGTAATCTAGAATAGCGAAACAAATTTGTAAAGGCTCCATCATGTTGTAATGCCGGAAAGGCGGGTCCGTGATGGTGTCTTCTCGAGACATAGGAGGAGGGGTTTTTAGTGGGTAAACCAAGCGTTTACGGGAGTCCCACACTCCACGGCGGCTACCATCAAACTCCACCAAAGCCGTGGGTCAGTGCGTAAAGCATTTTCCCCTCCTCGTTAAAAAAAAAAAAAAAAAAAAAAACAAAAAGTCTGGGTTAGGTCTGGGTTAGGTCTGGGTTAGGTTTTTCCTCTCTGTATTTTGTCAAATTTTGCAAAGTCGTTCGAATATTGCATTAAAAATAGGCTTTCGAATTTTATTAAGTTTTCTAAAAACCAGTACGGGTTTGTCAGACACAGGAGCACCATCCACGCGATATCAGAAGTGATTAGTAGGTGGAATTATGCTAAAAGAAATGGGCATCACATTGCCTATTAATTACTCTGGATGTCAAGAATGCGTTTAATACGTTACGTTGGCCTAATATACTGAGAGCACTCACCACCAGGAGAGTGCCAAATAATTTGTACAGGATCATTAAAAATTACCTTTCCGAGCGCTCGGTAGTGTTTAAGGACGGCGATAATAAGGAGAACGAAACAAAAGTTTATGCAGGGGTGCCTCAAGGGTCTGTCTTGGGCCCCCTCCTTTGGAATCTACAGTACGACGAGTTGCTGGACATTCGACTGCCGACGGGAGTCCGACTATTTGGCTTTGCTGACGACGTTACTCTTGTGATAACTTCAAACAATCTGGAGGGGGTAACTGATATCTCCCAAGCTGCCCTAAAAATTATCAGAGAGTGGTTCGTGAGAAATGACCTAACTCTGGCCAATGAAAAGACTGAGATGGTCTTACTTACCAGCAGAAAATCACCGAATTCACTCACCGTCAGATTCGATGATGCGGTTATCCAGTCTTCTAAGAATATTAAATACCTGGGCCTCAATATCGAAGGCAACCGTTATTTCTACGAACATATTAACAATGCCACTATTAAATCAGTCAAATTTGCAGCCGAATTATCGCGAATCCTACCACGATCAGGAGGTTGTAGTCATAAGATTCGATTATTTTATTACCGCGTAATAGAATCAGTGATACTATATGGGGCCCCAATTTGGGCCCCATCATCAGATAAATAAAAAAAAAAAAAAAAAAACAAAAAGTCTGGGTTAGGTCTGGGTTAGGTCTGGGTTAGGTCTGGGTTAGGTCAGTGCGGTCATGTATCCTGTACACAAGGAGGGGGGTGCCGGCGGCAAAAGCAGAGCACGTTGCAGGAGCTGCCAATTGTCCTCAATACTTAGAATACGTGAGAGCTTTAAAGCGAGAGGAAAGAAATTAAATTCAACCTTAAAATTTTACAGATCAACCTGAACCACTGCAAAGACGCGCACCAACTCCTGTGCCAAATTGCAGTGGAAACAAAAGCGGATATAATCCTCGTGGCCGAGCCATTACTCAACCCTGGAAACTGGATCTACAGTAAAAGGGATGCAGCGGCGATATGGGTCGCCGGAACAAACGGAGTCTATCATCAACAAGACGGAAACACCGAAGAAGAAGATTTTGTAGCCGTAAGGGTAGGAGATTACACATGTATAAGTTGCTACATCTCGCCCAATATTTCAGCTACAGTGCTCTCGGTGAAGCTCGATAAACTGGAAAGATTTATCAAAAAGGAGCAAGACAGGGGTAACAGGATCATCATAGGAGGAGACTTCAACGCCAAATCGCCAGCATGGAGCTCCGACAGACAAGATATTAAGGGTACGTACGTTTTAGACACCCTTAATAATCTTGAGATACACCCGGTCGCCCCGTTCGGTGGCCACACCTTCGAAAGAGGAAACGAAAAATCTAATATAGACTTTCTCGCTGTAAGTAAAAAGGTACTGGACGAGGGAATGGTGACAACGAGAGTCCTCGAAACCTATTCGGCCTCGAACCACAAATATCTTTGGACTACGATCGAGACGAACTCGGACTTGAAACGAGTGAAACCATCCTGGAAAAGATGGAAGGTCACGAGAGCCAGCTTCGAGGACGCGGCCCACCACTTTGCCAATACCCTCACAGCGAAGAATATTTTGAATAAAGAGGCTCACCTTACAAAGACCGAAGAGGAGGAATTTATCAACGCTATTCAGGAATCCTGCAACAAAGCCTTTGAAGCGGCAGCAGAAGAAACACAGAGGAAACCGTCGAACCCCTGGTGGAATAAGGATCTGGAAAACCTCAGAAGAAAGGCACAGAAATTAAGACAAAGCCTGCAAGCAGCAAGGAAAAGAGGATGCGAAGACGATGTCTTAATTATAGCTGAGCTTTTCTCAGAAACGAGAAAAAGCCTTAGAAAAGAAATATACAGGGCAAAACAAGAAAAATGGGAAGAACTGATTGCGGGAATCGAGAAAGATCCATGGGGAAAACCATACAAGATCGTCTTGAGGGAGCTGAAAGCATCACCTCCGGTTATGGAAATGTCCCAAGAACTTATGGAGAAAGTCATGGTGGGACTTTTCCCCAGGAAGACAAGGAACAGCGATTCACCGACGATCCCAAGTACCACGCAACCTATTCTCCGCGGGGAACTACGGGACTTCCGAAGGATCACACGAGAGGAAGTTCTGACGGCAGCGGACAAATTAAAGGCCGGAAAGGCGGTTGGATTGGACGGAGTCCCGGCTGAGGTAATCAAGCACCTTGCCAAGGAAAGACCGATGGAATTCGCCTCCTTGATAACGGGGATCCTGGCAAGAGGAGAAATTCCCGAAGACTGGAAGAAGGCGAGAGTCATCTTACTACCTAAAGCTGGAAAAGATCCAACTCCGCCTTCTGCGTACAGACCCATCTGCATCATAGATGCAATTGCTAAACTGTTCGAATATATAGTTCAGAGAAGGCTGATAGATGCACTCGGAGAAGAGCCATTTAACAGAGCTCAATATGGATTTACAGAAGGTAAATCCACGGTGCACGCCATGGACTATATAATGAAAAGGATAACAGAAGCAACAACCAGACAGCATTTCGCAGCCATTATTGCATTGGATGTAAAGAATGCATTCAATTCAATAGATTGGCAAGCCATCGGCGAACATCTGGAGAGAAGAGGAATCGAGCTGTACTTGAGGAAGACCCTTAGAAACTACTTCAAGGACAGAAAAATTCTATACACGCAGGACGGAGAAGAGGTGGAATTTGAAATGCAGATGGGAGTCCCGCAAGGATCGGTACTGGGAACGACATTGTGGAATCTGGTCTACGACGCCGTGCTGGAAATGGAAAACCCAAAATGGTGCGACAGAAGAGCCTTCGCTGACGATCTCATCCTCTTCGTAGAGGACACAATCCTGCCCGGATTGAAACACAAGGCAAGTAAGATGTCCTACGAAGTGCAAGAATGGATGAGATCCGTAGGACTCGAAATTTCACAAGCAAAGACAGAAATTATGATGGCAAATAGGAAAAAACTACCAGAAGATTTCCTATTTGACATCGCAGGATCAAGCGTGAGTCCCGGGAGCACACTCAAATACCTCGGTGTTACTCTCGATAATAGAAGAAAATTCGACTCGCACCTGAAAAGCTCAACGAATAAAGCCATCAAGGTAATGGCTGCGTTGAGCAGAATAACAACGAATTTGGGAAGAACGTCACAAAAAGTTAGAAAACTATACTATCTAACAGCCGAATCCGTAGTTTTATATGAAGCGCCGATCTGGGCAGAGGCTGTTAGATATAACGAGAATAGGAAATTACTTAGAAATACACAGAGAATGGGACTGTCGATAGTAGTAGCCTCGTATAAATCGGTCCCAGTGGAAACACTCTGTGTATTATCTGGTACCACGCCGTGGAACATTAAAGTCGAAGAAAGAAGCACCATTTTTAAATGGGAAAATATACTCTTCGACTTTAAACATACATATACGAGGACGAACCCTGTAAGATCCACCACCAGAGGAACAACGAGGATAATGATAAACTACAACGAAGAAGAATATTTTGACGACCAGGAAGAAGATAATCGAGAAGAGGAAGAAAATACCTTCAAGATTCTTCAAGAGGAAATCCTGCGAATGAGAGAAGAGGAAAACTCACAAGAAATCGACGAACGGGAAACCAGGAAAAGAATTAAAAAGCGAATAAGGAAAAGAGCCAAGGAGCTTAGCGCCAGGAAATGGCAAAGATGCTGGAATGATGCTATAGTGGGCAGATGGACCCACAGGCTCACCCCTGACATCCAAATTTGGATGGACAGAAAGCATGGTTCCTTGGACTTTTACCTAACACAATGGCTCACCGGACACGGCGTGTTCAACACCTTCAGGAAGAGGATCGGGAAAGCCGCGTCGGATAATTGCTGGTATGACCAAGGGGTGACCGACTCCCCCGAGCATACCATCATTTTCTGTTCCAGGTGGCAGAACGAAAGGGAGGATCTGTTCCGAGCAATCGGAATGGATCCTTTCTCCCCCACACCGGAGGCGTTGATCGACGCCATGATGATCGACGAGAACACATGGTTCATGGCAAGGGACTTTATCGTAAAAGTCCTCAAGGAAAAAGAGGAGGAAGAGAGAGAGAGAGAACGAAGAGGAGACGACGCTGCAGCAACAGCAGAAATAGAAGAGGATCTCGAATCGGGAGATCCGGATAGGATCATGGGTCTATGATCCGGAAATCCCGTCTCGGAAAGGACAAGGGAAAAAGAATAATCTTTCCCATCAAATTTTACATATTTCTTTATTTATTTATTTACTTATTTATTCATTTCATTTTAGTTACTCATCTACTTATTTCGTCTTTTCTTCACTCCCTCTCATTCACTCATTTACTTACTTACTTACTTACCTACTCACATGACTTTTTATTTATTTATTTAGTTATCATTTGTTTAATTTACGTACTATAATTTATCATACTTTATTTTATCTTACTTTACTATATTTTATTTTACTTTCTGTACTTCATCTTACTCCTCTCTACTATCTTTCACTCTTTCTTATGCAGCCCATTCTCTTCTTTATATTCTTCTCTACTCTAAAAATTCTACTCTATTTTACCTCACCCTACCCTTGTTTTATCCTCAATTTGTCTATCTATTTTCATTTGTTCAACCGGTGCTTAGTTGTTTCTGTACTTTATTTTATTTCATTTTATTTTATTTTGCTTTATTTTCATTTCACTCCATTTCATTTCATTTTGTGCGGTTTCAAATGAAACTGCATAAAAATCGGACGAGGCACAATTAGGAAATAAGAATATATATGTACTCATATATTTCTTGTCTCTTGTATGTGAATAGATTTCTTGAGAGCAACGGGGAACAAGGACTGCTGAGCAGACACAGGACAAACGAGGGACCAGAATCTGTGAACAACCTTGGTGGACTGGAGGGCAACCAGGGTACCGTGGGGGACCCGAGAAGATGCAGAAATGCGGGGCCGGGCCAACACGGAGGAATGGATGCAACCCGGAACAACGAGGGAACACACAGACGAAGGATTCGTCGGATGTTCGAGCCAAGAATGCAGAAAACAGCAGCGGCGAGGCGCCGGACGTTCTGCAGCTTCTGCGGATACAACAGCAAAAACACCAGACCGCAGAATCCGGAAATAAAGAATATCACCGTCCCTTGGACCGCGAGCGCTCTCAAGGAAGTAAGAGAGCTCATATTTAATTAAAATTTTAAAATTAAATTGAGTTACCATACGGACGAAAGCTCGAATAGAGCAATAACATAACATTTTACTGATAAAAACTATTAGTAATAAATTGTGACGGGACTCTGTAAGTCACAAAAACATAGGAATAGAATAGATTGTAAATATTGTAACTCTCTAGTGGTACACTCGATTAATAATCGCGGACAACGATCACGGAATCGTATACATTTTATAGAAAGATAGACCCGTCGTACAGCGGTGTAACAGCGCGCCGTGAACAAGATGGCCGCCGCGTGTCTACATGCCGTAGATGCACTTTCGTTTATTTAGGATAGATAGAATGCACGGATCTAACTCAAACTGTAAACAGGATGTTTTTTCAATACAGGAAGTAGATTTGAGGAAAAATTCCCACGAATTTTGGCCGCGGTTAGAAGATTTTTTGAAAGTTTAAATTTTATAAAATTTTTTAATACGATTAGATGCGAAAGGCAAAAGTAAAACATTTTCATCTAAAATGAAAATGTGTATCTCTAATGCCGTAGCTTTTATTTGCAATTTAGCCCGTCACGACATAGGACACTGTCCTACGAGCAAAATAGAGAAGGAGAGAGATACGCTGGATAGGACTGGCCAACAAGGATGGAAATACTTGGTATTTCTATCCGTTAGCAACGTCGTCGGAACGTCAATCACGGGCACGAACGTATGTGACTGATGTTGATTTTTCCGAGATTTTTCGAAATCTCGAAAAATTTTGACGGTTCATGCGTAACGTTTGCGGTGACGTACGGCCCGACGGGTTGCAAGAAACCAACCTATAGAGATAATATCTCAAAGTCAATGTTTCATTGCTTATTGATTAAACATTTACGAATGAATCACTAATTAATCCGTAAGATTAATTAGATTAATTAGCCAACGTTCAAGCTGTAACGAATCACGCTATATTAAATTCTATACTTCCTGTAACTTTCCTTGGAAAAACAGGTCTGTAGAGGGAAATCCGTGAAATTTTCAATTCTAAAAATTAAAGATTTTATTTCATTTTTGACGATGCAAGAATTCATTAGGTACGCTGAAAAGAAACTCCTTGGAGCGAGAGAGAGAAAACGAGCCTCTCGGGGTTACGCAGGAAAACAAGTTCTCCTTTCTCTCTCTCTCTCTCACCCGTATTTTTAGCCGTTGCTCGGCTCGCCAACAATAAAGTTGTGCGGCCGGGCGCGGCGGGGAGCAAGGAGGGACGCTCAGCCTGACGACAAAGTAACCGACAGAGACGGCAAACGACAACACACTCGAAGGTGAATACCGTTAACAGGTGTTGTCGCGTCAATTTCGGTTACAGACACATGACACATCACCCACAGCTACACCCTCGTTCGAAAACCGCCCGCGGGCCAATCCGAGCGAGGGATGAGGGTGACGAACCGAGTGACGTAATCCTTCAAATGGCTGCGAAACGGTCGTTTGACCGAGGAGTAGCCATTACGATTAGGACAGTCGTGAGTGTAGGGTGCCAGATCGGCTTTTTTGAGATTTTTTACAAAAGTGAATTCACTAGAAATTTTATAATTTCGGTATTTCGCGCGGTGAGAGTCTCGATAGAGTCGTGTACCCAGGTGCTTCGACGATCGCAGTCAAGTAAAATCGCTCGGGCGATTTTATTTCGATTTTATTTCGATTTTATTACAAGTTTTTATCGGGAGATTTCAATAACCTTTCGAGTGTACCGCGAGGTGAGAGAGATAGGGAAAATTTTCAAGTAGGTAGGGCCATAGGGCTAAAATTTTTTACTAAATAGAAATAGGTCGGATCGGTTCTCCGTGAAGCGGGAAGCATTTTCCCCCCCAAAATTTTTTACGAATTTTTGGGTCTGGAAGAAAGTCGTTTCCCGCGGTTAGAAAATTCCGCCGATTCAAGGGCAACTTTTTTCAAAATTTTTGTTAAAATTACCTAGGCGGAATAGTCTTCCCAGACCTTCGGAAGCATTTTCCCCCCCAAAGTTTGAAACGAATTTTTGGGTCCGGTTTGAAAATTGTTGGCCGATAGGAGATTCAGATCGTGTACATAGGATACGAGCGCGAGTGCGAGTGCGAGCGAGCGAGCGCTATAGGAGTAGGTGCGCGTCGGACAAGGACAGAGATACTTTCGGTCTAGCATCTCTGTCCCCATACACCAGCGAGTAGTATAGGAACATAGAATATTTCGCCTTCAGACGAGAGTGCGTGAGAGAGAGTGAGAGAGCAAGTGGCTTCTTCGTGCGTGGAAGAAGGACGGACGGTGGGATAAATCAATCATTTTGATTTACGGTGACAGGAGCGGCTCCTGGCTTTGACACCTGTCACACGTCCGTCCTCTTCGGCGGTTCTTGGCCCACCCGCCATCCTTAGTCGCGCGAAGCGCGACGAACGCCGCCGGCTTTGCCGGCGGAACACCTAAGTCCACAGGGGTGGATTCTACGCCACTGCGAGGACCGGCAAATTTGTCGGGCTGCAAGGCGGGAACAAACCCCTGCGTGCTCGGTGAGAGAGTGTGCGTGCGTGTGCGTGAGCGAGCGAACGAGCGAGTGCGACAGACAGCGTAGCGGGTACGAGTGCGAGAGAGATAGGAATAGGATACAGCGCGAGTGCGAGAGAGAGAGTGCTAACCCGTGCATAGCTCAGCAACGCGCGTTAGACGAGGACAGACCGAGCGAGGGCCGATCGACTGCCGGACCTTAACCCTTTCGGGCGGAGGATTGAGTTTTTTTCTCAGACCGGATTTCGATTCGTCTCTTCAGTTCGAGACGATTCCCCCTTGGAGGGGTTACCCCTCGCCCGGTCGTTTTCGAGTAAAATCGACTTTTGCAAATTTTTGGCGGAGGGCAAGAATTTCTTTTCTTGCGTCGATCGACGGGGAACCGTCTGTTAGACGAAACCCCCCCTTGGGGGGTACCCCCCTCCCCCATAATTTCCAAGTTAGGAGCCCGCGAAGTATAGGGCCCCGGAAAAAAAACGTAAAATCTCGATAGGCCCGATCGATCGGGAATCTTCGCCTGATCGTTCCTGATCGGGAAATTTTTTACATTTTTTTGTAAATTTTTCAATAGAGAGAGTATTTTACGCGAGTGCGACTCTTAGTACTATAAGTTATACATATAGAGTTAGGTATAGGTATAGACTTAATTGTTTAGGAATAGACTTGCTAATAATTATTGTATAATTAAGTAGATAGGAAATATATGTCTCAGGTCTGGGTTAGGTGGGGACCAAGGGTATAGGGGCGGACCATTGGTGGCTCTGATCCAATGGTACGTTAACCCACAGTTGTGGGGTCCTATACCTAAAATTCCTCTCTCTCCACCTCCTCGTGGTGGTCCCTGGGTCACACTGCGGTGTGTGCCAACGGAGAGAGGGGTGCGGGGTGTAGAAGCCCGATGATCTGTACCAACCTGAAGCTACCATCGGGGAGATGGATGTGGAAGGTGGTGCAGTGAGGGCGAAGTACCCTTCGGGACGGTATTTATACATGGGTATGGGTGTGTGGTGATGGCATGCGTAGTGGTACGCATGCCTGATCCACACACACCATCAGCGACCGTGGCAAGTGGGGGAGTTATAATTATCATGACTGACACACCGGACAAAGAAAACGTTTACGGTGCAGGGGAGGGATACCACAGTACCGGCGGGGAGAGGGGAGGCGAGCGGCCCTCTTCACCGTCGAGATCAAAGGACCGCGATTTAATTTTGAAATTCCAAGCCGTTTAGCAAATAATTGAGAAAAACTCCAACGAGTACACGAAACACAGAGAGAGAAACTTATATACGGTACACAGAGCCTTCTAGTCTCGTGCAACCACAAGGAGAACTCAGAACCAGGCAAATATCGAGGCGTAGACAGGATGTGCACGGATAACTTTTTGGATTTCGCGATTAATTTCTGGGATGCGCCCGGAAGTGCCGGGGTCTATCTTTCTCCCTAAGGGCTATATACATAGCAAACCAATGTATTAATAGTTAATAATAATATCCAAGAAACAGGGACTTAAAGATTTAAAAAATAATAATAAGACAAGGCAAGGAATAAAGAAACTAATATTAATTAATTATTAATAGAAAATTAATTTAATGAATAAATTTAAAAACTAGAATATAATAAATAAATAATAAACAAAACTTCACTTCCAGTAAGCGAGAAGGCAGATCCGTGGGATAAATCTGTCGGCAAAACCTGAAAATAAGGGAAAAATAAATAATTAATTTAATTTAATTTTTTACCATGACATTTTGAATAGAAATCGAAAATATATGGAAATGAAAGGGAAAGAGAAAGAATAGTAGGAGGAGTGTGCTCTCTCGCTCGTTCTCTCTGGTTCCTTTTCAAACAAAGTCAAACGGACGAATGGATAGAGAATGAAGGAGAGCGCTAATGACAACAGTCCAAAGGTGAGCACCGATAAAACTGTTGCCATTTCGAAATAAGCAACGACGATCATGATGACTCATTCGCGGAAGCACCCTCGCTCTGTTTTGGCCTAAAACCAATCAGAGAGAGGGATGGGGATGATGCATGGGCTGACGAGCAAAATCAAAACTCTCGAAACCGTCTTTTAGAGGTCGTGAGTTTAATTCGGTTTGGAAAGTTGCTCATGTCGGACGTACGCTTAGATTTTCGGAACTTGTTACGTGAATATATCGTCATTTCGAAATATTTCCGTGGAGGATCTCCGGAGATCAGCTAAATTCGGCGCGGTTTAACGAAACAAGCAGAGATTAATAGGCGGATAGTAGAATATATTGCGTGGAGTGTACCGAGAGGTTTTCAGGAAGCAGGATTTATTTGTTCTTTCTGTGAGAAATAACGGGTGAGTCTGAACAACAATAGATTAGCGGTTTTTTTACTGCAGAAACGCGTAGGGAATTGCGAGACGAGTTCGGGGAGCCCACACTCACCGTATTCGGGATTAAACTCGGGTCGCTACGCGTTAATAAAGTTAGATAGGGAAGCTATACGAGTGCGACAAGGACGGAAATACGGTTGTCGTGTGCGTAAGAGAGAGACCCCTAGAGGGAAATTAACAGGGGACAGACTGATAGTCTGTTCTCTCTTTAAGTGAAGCGGCCATCTTGTCGGGAATCGAGCAGGAGAGGCCATACTGTCGGCAGTAGGAAGCGCGGTAATTGGTCCGCGCTTCGGCCAATGACAGAGGGCCCTCAGAAGGCAGCCTCCCATTCAAGTGAGAACACCAGATATTAGATAGAGAAAACACCAGGATCTATACCCTTAAGGGCCAGAGGTAGTCACGTGACTTTACAAGTCGCGGAGGTCGGTATCTGCCGTACAGTTTCCTTTACAGAAATGGTATTATCTACAAACGTGTAGCTGATTGATGAATACGAGATGGAGCTACTGTCGCATTCTATTGAGAATCAGAAAGAGAACTCGATTGTCGTTGCAACACAAGAAGTATGTGACGAGGAAGCTAGATTTTGCTGCGTTGTCAGCGTTTAAAAGAGCAATGTTGCCGCATCGCATTCGTATAAACAGAGTCTGGTATAAACACCGTTGACACTTGCATCGAAAGCGTTCGAACTGGTTCGAGCGGTTTCTTCTCTTCCTTTCGGATCTGTCGAAACTGGGAGACTTACTACTTCGTAATTTAAAATATGGAATTTTCAATTGTAAATAAGTATATTAAACGATCATTTGAATATTCGTTGACTTGTTTAAAAATTTTCTGACTTTTTTAAACTTTTTTAAAAAAGTATAGATTTACAAATTATGTTTTGTATATATTGTTAACATATGTTAACATATCAGTATAATTGATTTGAATTTTAATACGAAGAGTATTATTTTCCGACGTGGAAATGAAAGGTATAAACAATCACGGCATGACAATTGTTTCATTGTAGACAACAAACATAAAAAAAACCTGACCGCAAAGATTTAAAAAATAATCATTATTATAAAAAAACAAAAGCCCGACTGCGAAAAGAACTAAAAAGATAAGACAAATAAAACAATAAAAATAAAACAAAAAACTAATTTATTGAATAAAATATTGATAATAAATAAAATAAATAGTAAAATATAAATATAGAGTATAAATTATTAATAATTCTTTTCGCAATCAGATTTTTTGTTTTATTAATAATATTTTTTATTTCTATTTCTTTAGCATATGTCGTGGTCAGACTTTTTTATTTGTTTCGTTTGCAACGAGCGTAAATTGCCTCATCTGGACACAGAGTTGGACATTATTTACATAAAAAATTATTTAAATAACGATTCGAATAAAATATACTTTATCTTTATTCGTTATTCGAAAGTTTGAATAAAAAAATATCATTATTCGACAAGTATCGAATAAATAACTTTATTCGACGAGAATTTATCCGACGAATAAAGATAATTTTTTATTCAAAGCAGTTTTATTCGATATTCGAATAATTTTTTCGTCCATTATCTGTATCTTTTATTTGAAGATCGAATAAATTTTCGAATAACTTTTGTTTGACGAGCGCAGAACTTCAAAGCCCAGCGACTGACAAACGGCCTACAATATATGAAGAAGAGTCGAGCATTATTGTTAATTTATGCTTTTACATTTTTAATAAAAAAAATATTATTAATACGAACAAGTTTTTGTGCTTATCCCGATGAAAATGAGTCCAAACACGACATCATTTGGACTATCTTCAATAAGATTTTAATTTTTATCGTAATATTACGTAACAATGAAACTTGTTCGATTACGCTCGAATTTGAACTCATTTTGATCAGGAAAATCCGCTCCATTCGCTCGTCGCAATTTTATGATGATATATTGAAAAATCTAAAAATTTAAACTTTCATCTGTGCGGGATTCTCCATCTGCATACATTGTATGTCGTTTGTCAGTCGCTGGGTCTTTGAAGTTCGACGCTAGTCTCCTCGAGGTGGAGGAAGAGGAGGAAGAACGTCGGCAAAACATGTTGTTATTTTTAAATAATGAGTAGTTTTTTAAAATAAACAAACATGAAAATACGTCCTATATCGTTACTATATTCTCCATGTTATGCCTTTGAATAAAAGATACGGATAAAAGATGAAAAAATTATTCGCTTCGAATAAAAAAATTTATCTTTATTTATTGGATAAATTCTCGATGAATAAAATTCGTAAGAACAACGAATGAAAAATTTTGTATCTTTTATTCGTTATTTTAAATTTTTATTTAGGTAAATATTTTGCCCAACTCTGTCTGAACAAGCTCTAAAGGTTCGACAAGGAAAGCGATAAGGTATAACGAGAGTGAACAAGATAGACATACAATGACCAGAGACCGCGATCGAGCTCCAGCACTTGAAAAAAGTTACTAATTATTACATTGCACACGTGCAATAACGAAAATATCAATTTCCATAATTTTGTCAGATTTTGATAGAATATGTTGTAGTCTTTAGCGATATATGAACATATCTCTAAGGATTTTTCAAGGTGAATTACACGGGTCTGCTAAATAAAGTGTCAACCAGTTATTTATTAAATTATAACTGTTGAACTACTAAACTCTGATAAAAATAGATGGTGACAACATATTTGTTTTTCAACTAAAATTATTTTTATCATATACTTTCATGTATCTACTGTATGTATTTAAACGATTATTTTAATAGACTTGGTAATTCAATTGTTATAATTTAGTGAAAATGGTTAACACTTTATTTTCTAGACCTGTAAAATTAACAATTTTGAAAATTTTGAAAAATCCTTTGCAAATATGTTCATATCAATTTATTCAAATTTCATCAAAATATGAAACAATATGTAATACAAAAAGTGTCCGACTTCGTATGGAAAATTTTACATAAACTATAATAAAAATTTAGTGCGAAAATTTAGTTTGAAAATTTAGTATGAAAATAATATATAGTACATAGTAAATTATCCAAATATAATCAGTTATATTTATCATATTTATAAGCCAATTCCTCTTTCTTTTTTGTATAATATGGTACTGTATGAAATTTCATCGGTATAAAAATTTGAACGCAATTTCATATGATACACATTGCTTGCATGAGTCCGAAACATCAAACTGGCGGAGTATTTGCATGTATAAGAAGGTTCTATACATATACAGACATACACAGAAACATGTTGCTGATGAGCAAATAGGCGTCAAACATAACCACAATCTAATCTTGCAGTTTGCTTCAATTCCACGTCGACAGTCTTTCTACTTAGACGCCACCTGAAGAACTTCAACTCAACTAAACTTGTCACATTTTTTGCTCTATATTATCGATATCCTCAGATATCATGTATTTCTGACACGCCTATTGCGCGCTTCAAGTTTTCGCCTTTATTTCGCAAGAGAATCAAGACAAAATATAGCTCAATTTGTAGCTGGAGATCTCGGCTAGTGCGCTCTGGTCACTAGAACATCCAGAAAACTCATCTAATGGCATAAAAATGCTTACTTTCCACGGCGTGCGCATCGTAAATTTGTTAGCCTACTTCTAACGCTTATATTACCAAATATCTGCATAATCTCGGCACCTCATGACCAGAGCGCACTAGATTGAACCTTCCTCTTTCGAATAAGCCCCTTACCAGCGACAAAATATCCTTTTAAGAGGACGAAAACTTGTGACTCGTAAAACCACGTAAAACCATAGTTTTGTCGGTAATGTAGTCGTTGTACCTTTCGGATGTCTGGCCCTTAAGGCTGTGGAACCTGGCATAAGAGAAAAAGAGATAACCGAACAAATTGTCGGTCCTCTCTCTCCTACACGCGCGAAACCGTTACCGACGGGACTTTGTTTAAATTTGTTTAAATTATTAATTAACAAGCTAGAGGGTAGAATAGATTTTTAATTAGATAGCGGGGTGGGGGGAAATATTACTTAAATATTTGCACCCCTAAACTGGGCGTAAAATCGAATTTGTCAAAGCAAATCGATAAAATATAGTTAAAAAGTAAGGTAGAGGCCTGGTTTACCGACAATTAGCCATTCGAAGATTGTATAAACATTCGAATTATTAAATAGTAAATATCTCGGAAACGGTGCGTCGGACGCCATTTTCCTTGAAAATTTTAAAGCGTTAACGAGAGAAGAATAGTATATAAGGAACAATATAGGCTAGTATAAAATTGTTTATTAACAAGTTCGGATAAGGGAGAGCTTCTGAACGCGCTGCCCTACAGGGTCGTGCGAGGGCTCGTTGGAAAGCCCTCGAAAAAAGAAACTCACCCCAAATAAAAAATCCACCCCAACCCTTCAAGAAGGGGTTCGGATAATAGAGTTTTGGGGATTTAGAGCACCCACACCTTTGTGAGTGGGGTCGTTGGATAGGGGAAATTGGTAGGAAGCGATCCCCAAAAACAAAAAGGGGGGCTCACTACCAATTTAAGCGTTTTTTTTGCGATTTCTCGGCGATTAAGCAGAAAAAATTTATTGTTATATGCGGATTCGAAAGAAAGTAGAGAGTTTGGTGGATTCCCCCCATGAGGGGTAACCCCCTCGTCGTTAGTTTAGGCGGTAGGCTGAATTAATTGTTAAAATACAGGATACCGATAGGATAGAGCGCCTAGTGTTTAAATTTGAGAGAATTGTTAAATTTAGTGGAAATATATGAATCCAGACTGAAAAACTCGTTAAATCATCGATTTACCTAATAACCTCACACTCCAGGGTACGTAGATTCGTTTATTAACCGAATTATCCGGGGAAGTAAAACGTATGGGAAAATCGAAAGGTTTTAAGAGACAATAGTGACGGAATACAAATGTAAAAAGGGTAGAAGCAACTTTTGACAGATTTCCTAACCTCGAAACTCATCTGTACAGTTACGTGGAAACATACCGAAATAACTCGACAAATAACGTGGAACTAGGCGCAGAGAGGGTCGATAAAACAGAAAGTGAGAGGTAGATGACTGAGCTGGGGTAGGGGGCGTAGCAGTTCACGAATCATTATTGTGGTAAAACAGTGTGACGTTGCTTCTTTTCCGGCGCGCTTTCCGCGGACGAAACGAGATGCAACTCCGGGATTTTATAGGCGCTGAGACCGGGCCTCGGCCGGCCGTATGGAACGAGGTCCTCCCGACACAAAACGCGATTCGAAAACTCGATAGCGATACGAAAGACCGATGTTCGGGCGCCAGGTATCGCGAAGATACCACGTGAAACGAGACGGTTTTCTACTCGTAGAGAAGCGAATCGAGAATTTTCGTTACCGAGTGTCACGTTACGCTACGCGATTCGCGAAGGGTCAGAGGTTCGGACGCTGGAAGGACGGGGACGGCCCTTACGGCAGAGCGGATCTCGCAGGTCAAGAAATGACACTTCGATTTGTCTCGAGATTAATTTAATCGGTGTCAAGCGTTACAATTTTGGCGGCCACGTGGCCGCGACCCGAGAGCCCGCGCTCTTCATACAAGTTCAGCGAAAGAGTGGACGCTCGCAGCGCGGGTTTGTCAATTCTTTAAATATCGCGAGAATACGGTAGTTCGGTATTGCGATCGAGGAAATCGATACTATCGCTCGCGAACGCAGATGGACGGCGCAATTACAATTCGACTGCCGTGTCGATTCCCGGAACGAAACGGAGAGAGAGCGTGCGACGGCACGCGATCCTTGTTCTCGCTCGCTCGCGCGAGCACGCTATACCCGTCGTCGCGATTTTACGCGACCGAGATCCGTAGACGGTTTACTCTAACGCCACGAAAATTACACTCACTTTTCCGACGCGACTCCTCCGAGGAAAACTTCCGTTACGTGACTAAATTTCAGGCTCACAACGCCGGCAAATGGCGTGAGCCGCGAACACGAGGCGAGATGCGCCTCGACTCGCGCGAACTCGAGGACGATACGAGAATCGGATCGTCCTTACGCGAAATTCTCAAAAAAACACATTCACGAAATTAAATAGGGAAGGATCACTGAATCGACTTACCGTTTCGTAGGTGACGTATTCCGGGTCTCAGCCGTTCGGGCACTAACGATAACTTAACTTTTGATTACTTTGCTTCGATTAGGAAGTCGGCACGACAGTGATCCTTCGCGATTTCGGCAACGAGGATCTACCCGGCGATCCCCACCCTACTCATTATTAGGAGTGCCTAATTGGTCGGTCTCGCACGCAAAATCATTAGTTTTGTGGGTCTCCGACGGATGGCCCTTGGCCTTAGGCAACATCCGGATTTGCCATAACGATCGCCGTGTGGCGACCGGGATGTCCAAGACGACCCAGGATGCTTCCACACCACCCACGCGTATGGAACCCCTTCCTGCGGGATGAGACGACTTCAAGGCCTTTTAGGTGGAGTTCCTGAGGAGGAAAGTCCGATGTTGGTGGGGTTCTAGGCTTGAGCCGTCTCCGGGTTGTTCGGCCCGTGTGTGTTGGCGATCCTTTTCTTCACCAGTGCACTGGACGTTTTCGGTAGTTCACGAAAAGAGATCCCACGAAGGGAGCCGCCTTAGGCTTCCTGAGAGGGCTGGTGGTGCACGGGGCACGTCCTGAAACTTGCCGTACTCGGCTCGCACGGTTTGAATTAGCCGCCGATCGGTAATTAACGCGGAATTTCCTCGGGGAGCGCTCTCGAAATTCGCGACTGTCGATTCGGTACGCTAGATGGCGGTCCGGTCCATTCGAAATGCCGTTTCGGCCGCAACAGATAATGGAAAAGTGACGTCGCAAAATCTGCAACGTCACAACAGATATAACAATAGAGATCGAGACAACGCGGATAAATGGACGAACGGACGACCCCGCCGAGGGTAATACCTCCGGGGTACGATGAAATGGTATTTCAATCGCCAATATATAAGGAAGATGGAACTCCACTCCTTTCGTATCCGCTAGGTTTGCTACTTAGAAATAAGGGAAAACAGAAGGAAAAAGAAAAAGAAATAGGAGGGACAAACTCTTCGGTAGAACTATCATCTTCGTTAACAGATGGTGAACAGGATGAAGAGGTGGGAGAAAGTAGGAAGAGAAGAAAAAGGAAGGGGGAAAAAAAAGATAGGAAGAAATTGAAAGAAGGAGAAATCACTATATTAGATAAAAGCATAGTACAGATGGAGAACGTAGCGGATTTCGATACTTTTGATACAGAGGACAACATAAGAGAAACGTTAGAGATATTAGTACTGAATTTAAAAAGAACTGCGACTAGGTTGACGGAAATAGAAACATTCTGTGTAAAATCTAAAAATGTAAAGTCAAGTATTAAGGAAGAGGTTACGGCATCTAGATATGAAATAATTAACGCGGTAACGAGTGTGACATTAATTAATACGTCAATAGAAAACATCAAACTAAGAAATAGCTTTGCTATGATCGACGGCTCCACTCAAGCCTCGCCTACGATACTAGACAGATATAGGAAAAACGCGGACACAAATACAGATAATGAGAAACGGGGTAAGAAACCGGTAAAAGCGAAGGATCAAAAGGGAAAAGATAAAGAAAAGGAGAAAAAAGAAGGAGGGAAGGGAAAAAGAATAGATAAGAACACAGGAACCAAGGAAAAAGAAAGGGAAGAGAATAAGGAAGAGGAGAATAACGAACAGGATAGTGAAGATACAGAAGAGGAAGAAACGAAAACACTAGAGGAATGGAAAATAATTACCAATCGAAAGGCAGAGAAGAAAAAAGAGGCAGAAAGAAAGAAGAAAGAGAGAGAGGAAGAGGAAAACAAAAAGAAAGAAATAAGGAAAAAGGAGTTGGCAGAAATGAGAAGGGCGAGACCCCCACCACCTCCGAGAACAGACGCAGTGATAATAAAAGCTACGAGCAATAAAACATATGCAGACCTATTCAAAGACCTGAGACCGGGAGTGGCTGGAATACAAAAAGAGATCAAAGCGGTAAAGAAGACAAGAGGTGGAGATTTATTAATTGAATTAGAGAAGGAAACGGATTCAATGTCTTTCGAAAAGATAGTCAGAGACACCCTTGGAACGGGACATTCGGTCAGAAGAATGGCACCGAGGGTGACTTACGAACTTAAAGATCTGGATCCAGTGATTGAGAGGGAGGAACTAGCAACGGAACTGGCAGCGCAATTTAATATCAATGCGCATGATGCGATAATTAAAACTTTGAAATACGCATACGGCGGTTCAAGGACAGCGATAATATCAATCCCTATAGCTATTGTAAGTAAAGTGGACGAAATAAAGGAAATCAGGATAGGGTACACTGTATGTAAAATACAAAGGACATTCGATCTGGTAAGGTGTTACAAATGCCACGAGTTTGGGCATATGTCATATACCTGTAAGGAAAAAATAGAAGGTAAGGAACTCTGTAGGAGATGCGGAGCGGAGGGACATTCGATTAATAGCTCCCAAGCAATTCGCTCATGTATTCTCTGCAAGAGAAAGGGAACACCGGCGGCAAACGCAGAACATGTTGCGGGGGCGGCCAACTGCCCTCAATACATAGCATATGTGAAGTCCCTTAAGGGTGAGAAAAAAACTAAAGTTCAATATTAAAATTTTGCAGATTAACGCGAACCATTGCAAAACTGCCCACGACTTACTGGGACAAACAGCAATGGACTTGATGGTGGACATTGTTATGGTAGCAGACCCATATAAAAACCCTGGTAACTGGATATGCAATAGGAACAAAACTGCAGCAGTCTGGGTCACCGGTTATAACAGTATGGAGAGACAACAGGACGGAGACCTCGAAGAAGAAGAATTCGTATCAATTAGAATCGGGAAATACACCGTTATAAGTTTTTATATATCCCCGAATATTTCAGCGCAGGTGTACCTGACCAAAATTGGAAAATTAAAACAACATATAAAAAAGGAACAGGACAGGGGCAACAGGATTATCTTGGGAGGAGATTTTAACGCAAAATCCCCAGCGTGGAACTCGAACATACAGGATACTAAAGGTATGTACCTACTTGATATTCTGTTCTCCCTTGATATACATCCTGTTGCCCCTCACGGCGGTCCAACATTCACAAGAGGTAATGCGGTGTCTAATATCGATTTTGTTGCGGCAAGCAAAAAAATACTAGACGAAGGAGTGACGACATCGCGAGTCCTTGAGGCAGAAACAGTATCGGACCATAATTATGTATTATCGATATTTCGCACGACCGATGACCTTAGGAAAAGGAAACCGGAATGGAAGAGATGGAAAATAACGAGTGCTGGTTTCGAGGAGGCGACTCGCATCCTCGCAGAAACTCTGGAAAGCAAGGGTATACCGGGAACGAAGGTTAAATTAAATGAAAAAGAGGAAGAAGAATTCATATCAGCTATCAGGTATGCTTGTGATGAAGCCTTCGAACCTGCTAAAGAAACAACGAACAGAAGACCAGAAAATACATGGTGGAACCAAGAACTGGATAAACTACGAAAAAGAACAAGAAGATTTAGAAGAGACCTTCAAACTGCCAGGAGGAGAAATGCTGAAGATGAATGCGTTGTTATCAATGAACTCTACAAGGCATCCAAGAAAGAACTCACGAAGAACATTAATAAGGCAAAACGGGAAAAATGGGAGGAATTACTAACAAGTGTGGAAAGAGACCCTTGGGGGAAACCATACAATGTAGTTCTGAGGGAATTAAAGGCAGCCCCTCCAATCACGGACCTATCAGCTGAGTTAATGGATAAGGTAATGAGAGGATTATTTCCAAAGAAGGAGAATAACAACATCTCAAACAGCATACAACGGCAGTACGATATCCAACAGACGAACCAGGAACAACACTTTGAATTCCACAGAGTAACAGAAGAAGAGATCTTGGCAGCAGCAGACAAACTGAAACCAGGTAAAGCTGTGGGCCTAGATGGTATACCAGCAGAGGTAATCAAATACTTAGTAAATAAACTTCCACAAGAATTCGCAGCATTATTAACAGGTATTCTAGCAAGAGGGAAAATTCCAGCGGAATGGAAAAAGGCTAGGGTAATTCTGCTACCAAAAGCTGGGAAGGATCCCTCAACTCCATCAGCTTACAGACCAATATGTATAATTAGTGCTATTGCAAAATTGTTCGAATACGTGTTACAGGACCGCTTATTAAAGAAATTGGGAGGAGAACCGTTTAACAGGGCGCAATATGGGTTCACGGCAGGAAAATCAACGGTACACGCTATGGATTACATTTTAAAAAGGATAAAAGAGGCCACGGAACGTCAGCACTTTGCGGCGGTCATCGCACTAGACGTAAAAAACGCTTTCAACACAATAGACTGGCAAGCAATTGGGGAACACATAATTAAAAGGGAAGTAGAACCATACCTGATTAGAACATTACAAGACTATTTCAAACTAAGAAAAATTCAATACACGCAGAATGGAGAGGAAAAGGAACTAGATATGTATATGGGCGTTCCCCAAGGATCGGTTCTCGGACCAACCCTGTGGAACATTGTTTACGATTCGGTTTTGGAACAAAATAATCTTAAATGGTGCGATAAAAGAGCGTTCGCAGATGATCTCCTGCTCTTCGTTGAGGATACGAATCTGACAGGTCTCAAAAACAAAGCGAAAATAATGACGAAGGACATCAAAGAATGGATGGATTCTGTTGGTCTAGAAATTTCCCAAACAAAAACAGAAATAATGATGGCCAGTAAGAAAACAATACCAGAAGAATTTAGTTTTGACATAGCAGGAGCGGAGGTGAGACCAGGGGAATCGCTAAAATACTTAGGACTAACGTTCGATGACCGGAGGAAATTTAACAAACATCTAATCAACTCAACGAACAAAGCTATAAAAGTCATGGCAGCGCTAAGTAGAATAAGCACTAATCTGGGGAAAGCATCACAAAAAACACGAAAATTGTACTACCACACAGCGGAATCGGTGGTCTTGTACGGGGCGCCGATATGGGCGGATGCAGCAATGTATAACGAGAACAAGAGATTGCTAAGAAACACTCAAAGAATGGGACTGTCAAGAGTTGTCGCGTCATATAAATCCGTACCAGTGGATACTCTTTGTGTCCTGTCAGGAGTTACTCCATGGAGCTTGAAAGTGAGAGAAAGAGATAGAATTTTCAAATGGGAAAATGAAATATTTAACTTTAAACATACATATGCGAGGTCTAACCCAGGGAGAATAAATGCTAGGGAAAGGGCGCTACGAAATTATGATGAAGAAGAATACTTAGACGAAAGAGAAGAAGAAGACAGGGAAGAAGAAAACAGAATTTTAGATATACTACGGCTAGAAATACTAGAAACAGAAAGAGAACAGGAAGAAAACAACGAACCGAAGAACCTTAAGAAATCTAGTAGGAAAAAAATAAGGAAGAAGGCAAAAGAAATCTCGGAAGAAAAATGGCAGAGAATATGGGATGAAGCACTGGTAGGAAGATGGACCCACAGATTACTACCAAATATTAAACTGTGGCTAGAAAGGAAACATGGACAACTAGATTTCTATATGACACAGTGGTTTACAGGGCACGGTGTCTTCAACAGTTTCAGACATAGAATAGGAAAAACCAATTCACCATATTGTTGGTATGACGACGAGGTGATCGACACCCCCGAACATACAGTTATGTTTTGTTCCAGGTGGAAAAATAGGAGAGAAAATCTTTTTCAATCCGTAGGATTAGATCCAAATACATCCGTGGTCGAAGCACTGGTGGATACAATGCTGATCTACGAAGAAGCCTGGTATGCGGTCAGGGATTATATAAGGGAAATACTTAGAGAAAAGGAAGAGACAGAGAGGGAGAGAGAACGAAGAGGAGAGGATAGGGAGACGGCTTCAGTCGAAATAGAAGAAGATTTGGAATCCGGAGAACCAGAGAGGATAGATGGATATTAAATTAAGAAAACAGAACTAAAAGGCTACCGAAATAACTAAATTAATAACTATGTATATGTATTTTTTTTTAATGGATTACTGTTTAAGCGCTAAATTATACATCGTATGGTATTATATTTAATGAAAATCGGAAAAATGTAACGAGGTAGGGTAAAATAATTACAGAATGGTAAAATAATATTGAATATTGTAAGAATGTCGCAGATTCGGAAAAGACTGTAACAAATCCTTGGCAAAAGTTGGCGATCAGATCTGCATAGCGGAGAAAGGAGTAACGATCTGCCGGATGCTGAAAAGGAGCCGAGGGGATCAATTGGCGACCGGAACAACGCGTAAGCCTGTGGAAAATGCAGAAATGCGGGGCCAGGCCCAAGCGGAGGGACAGTTGCCAGCTGGAACCACGAGAAGCCCCACAGAGGAAGGTAGCATCGTGGATCTGGAGCTGGATGCAGCTGTAGCAGCAGCATGAAAATTACTGGACAAACTGCATCAGAGGCGAACATTACATCAAACAACGTCGCCGAATAAAGAATGAAGACTCGCAAGGTCGGTCATTGTCATCTGGTCTAAGATAGCTGAGCTCAGGGATGATAGGAAAAGCGGAAACACATTTAATTCAATATTATTAGTGAATTAAAAATAGATCTAGCGACACGGAACGCGAAACTAAAAAAGTCTAATAGAATTCAATTAGTTTATACTTAAATTAACAGAAATAGGATATTTTGTACATAAAACGAGTAGGAATAATATATATATATAACGGAAATAATGTAACTTACGTATAAAATTAAATAGAACTAGGTTATCTTAACGTTAATGTAAATAACAGAACGGCACACTCACAAAACAGAATAGTTTAGGAGAAAGAAAGGAATTGCCCCTTAACGCAAACGACCAGCCGTACAGCGAAGCAATTACTAAGGCTCGCGCAAGAAGTCTACACGGGGCCGTATAAAGATAATGCATTTATGCAATTTGCGAAGTAAGGAAGCCACGGATCTCGTTTAAATTGTGAACGGGATGTTTTTTCGTCACAGGGAATCACTAGGGAAAAGAATTTCTGAAAAATTCGCTCGGATTTAAGAGATATTTTTTTGGAAAAAATATGTAATAATTTTTTTCCATAAACTGATAAAAGACATTAAGATAAGACTTTTCTGCCTCTTGGCAATTTTTGAAATTTCGAAGCTATAAGCCAATATTGGCGAAAACTTTCCGACAGAGACACGAAACCGAGAGAGAAGCTGCTATCCTTCGCTCGGCTGCGCGACAAGGACGGAAACACCTCGTGTTTTCAATCGCTTGCTGCTACGAAGGAGAAACGAGAGCAGGCAAACACCGATACATGCACGGTGATATTTGTTGAAAATTTGTTAGTTTTCGGTAAAATCACCGGAGCATGGGCAGGGTGGTTTACTAGAACCCCTCCCAAAGGCTATATATATATATATAGCATTAATTAATTAATAATATATAAACGAATAGGAATATTAAAAAAAGGTATTAAATATAAAGTTTCATTTTTATTAAAGTTACAGATACAATTAGAATTTTTAAACAAAAGTACTCCCGGTGACGAGAAGACAGGTCCGTGGAGCGATTCCGATGGCTTACCTGAAAAAGAAAAGAAGAAATAATTAATGCAATAATTTAAATAAAGAATAGGATATTTTTGAGACGAAAAAAGGCTCATATAGAGGACGGGGAAAAAACGACAACAGCCAAGGTGAGCGTCGACAAAGCAGCCGTGTCGAAACATAGGAGTAACGTTCGCGTCGAGCCACCGGGTCAACACCCTCGTTTGAAATGGCACCTTAGCCAATCAGAACGATGGAGGGGGGTGACGCATCGTTCAAACCCGAAAAGCAAGCGGCGGACAACGGTCTCTTGGAGGTCGGAGAATCATTGCGACTAGGAAAGTTGTTCGGGAAAGATATACGGCTCAGAAATCGGGATTTTTGTTCAAACAAAGAGTAGCTGAAAGTGAAATTGGCAAAAGATCTCCGGAGATCCATATATCGGACGCGTAACAGCGTAGTGACTAGGCGAAAAGCGGAAAGTGAACCGTAATTTAGTGTAATTTAAAGTGGAGTGTGCCGGGAGGTTATTTAGGGATTTAGGGAATTAGGCCTTTTGTAGGGAAATAGATTATTAAGGCTAAATGTTAATAGAATAGCGGTTTTTTTTGTTTTACTACAGAAACGCGTAAGGAATTGCGAGACGAGTTCGGGGAGCCCACACTCGCTGTATTCGTGTTTAAATTCGGGTCGCTACGCGTTGGCAAACCAGGATAGGGATTTTGTATGAGTGCGACAAAGACGGAAAATACGGTTTTCGTGTGTGTAGGAGAGAGACGCATAGAGAAAAATTAACAGGGGACAGACTGACAGTCTGTTCTCTCTCTTTGAGTGAAGCGGCCATCTTGTCGGGAATCGAGCAGGAGAGGCCATACTGTCGGCAGTAGGAAGCGCGGTAATTGGCGGTAAATGAGAGAGGGCCCTCAGAAGGCAGCCTCCCATCCAAGCGAGAGAACCTGATTTTAGATAGAGAAAGCGCCGGGTCCATACCCTTACGGCTGTGGAACCTGGCATAAGAGAAAAAGAGATAACCGAACAAATTGTCGGTCCTCTCTCTCCTACACGCGCGAAACCGTTACCGACGGGACTTTGTTTAAATTTGTTTAAATTATTAATTAACAAGCTAGAGGGTAGAATAGATTTTTAATTAGATAGCGGGGTGGGGGGAAATATTACTTAAATATTTGCACCCCCAAACTGGGCGTAAAATCGAATTTGTCAACGCAAATCGATAAAATATAGTTAAAAAGTAAGGTAGAGGCCTGGTTTACCGACAATTAGCCATTCGAGGTCTGGGTTAGGTCTGGGTTAGGTCTGGGTTAGACAATCAAAGTCAGAGTCACACCTAACAGGTCTTAGCGACAACGTTAAAATCGCACACTGACGAACCTAGACGTTTCAATAAAGTTTGACACACGACCAAGGCCATCAGCTACTCGGGAAAAAGACTTTAAAAACTTATAAAAGTGAGAGTGAACGGTGAGCGAACGCACCCAGACCCACCGGAACCCGAGGCCGGCCTTGCGAGACGAAAAATCAGCCGTACAAGGTAGGATTAAGCACATATATAGACCCAAAAACACGAGACGATCCGAACCCTGCCCCCCGATGAATCCTACGCGTGGAAACCAATTGCCGAAACCGGCGCGGACCGCGACCTCCACCCTGACGAGTCCGGCTGGCGCGACGGAACCAACCGAGGCGAGCGCGACCTCCTCAGACGCAGCGCGTCTAGACCGCGCCGAGGATACGCAACGCGTATCCGAATTGGCAGCGACCTGGCAGCGAAGCGAAAGAGCGAGGGACGCGAACGCCGAAGGGAAATCCCGTTGTCGACACCGAGCGAACCAGGCGAGGTCAAGGGACCGCGACGACAAGGCAAAAGGGGCACAAAGCCGAATAACCCAATCCCGAAGGCCCCAGCCGCTCCGCGGCTGTGCTTAGGCCCACCACCCGCCCACGTTGCGACCGCTCCGCCGTATTAAATCCCACCCACCACCCAGTCGAGACCGCTACGCGATCGCGGCGGCCATAAATGACCGCCAGACGGCAGCTCCGCGACCGTCCATTAAACAATAAGACTCCAACGACACCAACACGATAACCACCCCGCGACAAATAAACATAAAATAACTACGTTCTCACCTTACACACACGGCCGCCGGGGCGACCACCCAACGGCCGCTCCGCGGCCGTATTAAATCCCACCCACCACCCAATTGCGACTGCTACACGGTCGCGACAGCCATAAAAGGCTACCAAACGACCGCTCCGCTACCGTCCATTAAACAACAAGACCCCAACAACACTAACACGATAACCACCTCGCGACAAATAAACAATCTCGCCCTCACCTTACACACACCGCGATCGCGGCGGCCGCCGGGGCGACCACCCAACAGCCGCTCCACGGCCGTATTAAATCCCACCCACCAACCAGTTGAGACCGCTACACGGTCGCGACAGCCAAAAAAAAAAAAAAAAAAAAAAAAGGGGAGTCTGGGTTAGGTCTGGATTAAGACAGACACATAATATCCACGACAAAAACCCAAATTCCAAACGACCAAACCAAAAGCATTCACATAAGAATAAGTAGCTAAGACTCTAATGAGCGAGCTACCCAGCTCGCATAATTTTCAGTACCGAGCTACCCAGCCCGGGGATTAACCAAACATTTCCCTCCGTAGCCCACTGACCTTCAGGTAAAAACATTTCCCAGATAAATAGGAACAGGTACACCATGAAGTGCATACAGATCAACCGGAACCACACCGAGGGAGCATCAAGACAACTAGCAAGAGGGACCCAGCTCCAGGATCCAACTCAAGATGCAAACGAGTAACCACAACGGAAATACGAAGATCGACATAATAAAACAGGATGATGCGGAAGATATTGTATCCACTACCGGCTGCATCACTGATAAACAGAAGGAAGAACTGAGAATCGTTAACAAGGTCCTACCCCCAACAAAGCACACAAGATAATTCTAAACAATCACATCTACACAAGTATGTAAAACCCCATCACAATAAGAAATTTTTACACAACCACAATTCAAATACTAAAAGAATTTTTGAAGAAGCATACCTAAAGCGAACAATATAAACCGGATACACAATAACTACAGTATATTTATAAGAATAAAATCTCAAGGAAATAAAGAAACTTATGACCGAAAACTAACCATACAGTCACCATTACCAAAGCAGTAGAAACGATAAAACTACTTCATGGAACAAATGAAATACGGAACCTATTTTAACAGAGATAGACATCATCAAGAAATATAAGATAACAGAACGACTTAAAATCAAATTTCATTCACCCTGAGACAGTTGAACCTGCCATAACAATTGAACAAATTGTCCAATATAAGCATCCTATTCATCGAAAATTTTTCAGATCAACCCGATACGACGCTCCCAAAAACTAAAACGCCAAACGATGCGTCTCGGTCACACCAGGAAATCGTCACCCTATGGGGCCAATAGAATCGATCCGACACAGGATCGGTTACAAGAGTGGAAACACTCTCTCCCGAAAGGGAGGATAAACAAAATTGATATGGAGAAACCGACCGGAGAACCGCCAGAGACTGTGGCTGGGAGACGAATAAGCCTCCCTCCACTCGATCAAAAGCCAGTTGCCGGAAGGTCTATCCATATCCCTTCCTCGCCCCAAAGGAAGAAAAATATACGAGTTACAGAAAGACGGACCGGAGAACCGCTGGAGACTGTGACTGGGAGACGCGAGCGTCTCCCTTCACTCGATCAAAGGCCAGTTGCCGGAAAACTCGATCTGTACGGTTCTTCCAAGGAAGTAAAAACCAATTCGATCCTACACAGGATCGACCACCATAACAGATGTACCAACCGTGAAAGGGCAGGAGACCGTGGCAGGCAGACGCATGTCCCCGCCATCGCGCTCGAATGTCACGGATCGGAAGGGAAACCTGTCACCGATGACCCACACTGGACGACGACGACACGGAGAAAACCATGCCGTCTGGACAACCAGTACATACTGACGCAAGATCCGAACGGACTTGCCCGGAACTGCGGAGCAGGACCCATGGAAAGTAGTGAAGGTAGATCGAAAGATCGGGAATACTCAGCCCTCTCCTACTGACCGTGCGGAACCCTGCAGAAACAGTTCCAAGGGCCACCATCAGGGATAAAGTCGTGAAACTTTATCACCATGACACCACACGGGAGACCCAACGTCAAACAGAGTTCACTCCCAAACCAGAGGCGACATCAGTGAAGCCTCGACCAACGAACCTTAAAAGGTGACGCAAGGCCAATATACCGGTCAGCGCGTCATCCCCAAGGACCTGGTAACCCTTGGGAAAAGTACCTTGGTAAGAGGGAGGGGCACTGACGTTAAGGATTTGAGCCGCGAGGGGAACAATCAGGGTGGATATATCCGATGGATCCGATATTAAAGCCTCCGGGTGTATAAATTTCGGTGAAGTGGAAACCTTCCGACCCTGTCGACTTGCTTTTCACTTTTTTTACCGGAAGCGATGGATTCGTAGCCCTTGGGGAACAAGACGAACGGCAGCTCGTTCACGCGAAAACTATCTCCGAACAGGCAGTCTGAGCTACCCAGTAGCGAAAATCTATCGATTCGATCTCTAGTCTAATCATCGCGACCTACTCTAACTCTATTACGATAGCCTTGTATAACAAAGGGAAGGGCTTGGACTAACCGAGCATAGGGAATAAACGCAGTAGTATTAGCCCTAACTAGTGCCCCGGAAGGATCACTGCCGGGAGGGGGAGGGAGAGGGGGACCACGAGCGGGGGAGACAGCACCGAGCACAGCCCTTTGGAGACTCGTGACGACGCGCACTCGATAACTCGACCCCGAGAATCGAGGGCACGAGACGCGGGACCACCCGGCGAAGGCTCGTGCTCGTCTCCCCCGCCCTGGACCTAGTCTCTCCTTACACCCGACAGGAGATCTACGATCTCTTATCAGGAGGAGGAGTTGTGCCGCCTAGCGGCTGACCGTCTCACCGACTTGCCCAACTTCCGACCACTGAACTGTAGGCAATAATTAGGTAGCATGGCTCGGATGAGATGGTGGCACCCTCTGCCCGACTGGACAACCGATGGATATTGGCAACGCGGCCGGCAAACCATCTACCAGTCGCACGGAGGTTAAAACCCTCGGTAAAGCGCCGCTCTATATGAGGCAGAAAAGGTACACAATAGAGACCTATTGCAGCCTTGCACCTGGGAACCGCCCGGGTGTCCGAGAGATTTAGGACACTAACTAACTAACTAACTAGGTCTGGGTTAGGTCTGGGTTAGGTCTGGGTTAGGTCTGGGTTAGGTCTGGGTTAGGTCTAACAAACAAATACTTGACAAATACCAAGATATAACAAAAATAAAAATGCAAGATCCTATACCCGGGGGAGTGATATATCTAGTCAATTCCACGATGATACCTAATAGGAACAGGAAGACAGGTGAGAGAAACAAAGAATTATTTAAAGAAAGATATGTCTTCTTTCTGGTCGACAGAGATGGAACCAAAGATTGTCCTGAGTTAAGTAAAATTTATGATGCATTAAGAGAATTACGCGAGATTGCTGTGGAAAATAAAAGAACAAGAATAGCTATGACTGCGCATGATACCATCCTGGACACCATGTTCCGGAAAATGGTCGAAGCGACTTTTGTAAATGATGACATCAGGATTAACATATATCATAAGACAGCTAAAAATATACCGATAGAAAATAAAAACAAGAATCAGAATATGCAAACGGTACTTGTACAGGGTACGTCAGATGGTGAAAATCGAACATATGCGGAAATGCTTAAAGCAATGAAAAGTAACATCGATGTTGATACGGAAAAAATCCAAATTGAAGGTATCAGGGCTAGTCGGAATGGAGGAGTATTAGTATCAATCAAAGGTGACGTGCAGGCGGCATCTAAACTTAAGAATCTGGTTAATGAGAAGATTAATGGAGTCAGGGCTATGGTTGGTAGACGTGATAGACCTAAAGTCCTACATCTTAGGCAGATTGAAGGAGACGCTACTCCAGACGACATCCTCCAAGCAATAGTGTCTAAAATCCCGGAAGCGACGATTGAAAACACGCAAATTAAATCGCTAAGACCTGCGGCAGTAGGCAGACAAAATGCAACTATTATAACACCTCAATATATTGCCGACAAACTGGTTGATCTAAAAAATCTCAGAGTAGGATGGAGTACCTGCTTGATTTTCGAAAGGGAGGGCATTCCCATATGCTACCGGTGTAGAAGATATGGGCACCTGGCAAGGGAATGTAAAGGCCCTGATAGGTCCAATGACTGCAGGAGATGTGGGTCAATAGAACACTCGACTGCTCAATGTAAGGATAACGAGAAATGTGTATCCTGTGGACAGGAGGGTCATAGACCTGGCGGCTTGAGATGCCCTGAGTATCGGAAAGCACTGAATGAGCATAGGAAAGCTAAAAGGAGGAAAAACCTAGTACAAATGCAAAATGAGAAGAGTAACTCCGATAAAGCGACAAATGAACTGCTTAATAGACAAATAGATGAAAATATAGTAGATAAAACCAAATTACTAAACAAATAAATAAATAAATAGATATAGTATAAAACTTAAAGTAACAAACAAATAAATAAATAAATAAATAAATAAGTAAAGTAATAAATAAACAAATAAATAAATAAACAGATAAATAGATAGTTAGATTAAAAACAAGTAGTGATATAATTACAAATAAATAGCATTAGAATTAATAGTTGCGGTAAAATACGGATAAGGTAATAAAAGCAAAGAGATATATAGGCAAATAAATAAATAAATTAGGTTAGGTATAGGTAAAATAGGTTAAGGTAACATAAGTTAATTTAAGATAAATATAAGTAATAAGTTAATATACAAATAGAAACATGCATAGAAATAACGAAATTACTATAAATAAAAGCGGTACAAACAAAAACTCAACAATAAAAATGACTAGATTAAAAATACTACAAATTAACTTAAATAGGTGCAGAATGGCGCAGGAACTCCTAACACAAACGGTTGAGGAAAAAGATATAGATATAGTAGCAATATCGGAACCTTGGAAAAGCCTAGATTATTGGTACAATGATATAGATGGTGACGCAGCGATTTGGATCCCCCAAGGCAGAGTGAACAAGTTTAATAATATCCAAAAGAGCTGGACAAGTAATGGTGCAATAGCCATACAGGTGGATGAATGCACACTCTACAGTTGTTACTATTCTCCAAATATAGCGATTGATAAATTTAATGAATATATTGATCAGTTAAATATAAACTTGTCAAATTGTGAAACTCACACCTATATGGTCATGGGTGATCTCAATGCTAAATCACCGATGTGGGGGTCTAAGAAGCTGGACAGACGCGGTGAAATAGTGATGGAGATATGTAATGAACGGAATTTGATCCCAATTATCAGTACTGGTTCTCACACGTTTGAAAAAAACGGTCGAACATCTCTAATAGATATTATGCTAGCAGAACGTAAGATAAGCAAAGATTTTCCAGAAAGCAAAATACTGCGTGATTTCACTGCGTCTGACCATCGATACATTGTACATGAGATATGTATGATAAATAATTTCAGATGTTTTGGTGCTAAAACTAATAAGTTATATAAAACTAGAAAAACTATAGATCTTAAGGTATTTACAAATAAATATAAAAGAGTTACAGAGATAATTAACCCACAGTTAATTGCCAGTAAAGAAGATGTAGATGCTTACATCGAATTAGTGACAGAATTGGCTGAATTATCAAGTAAAAATACTCACCCCATGTTGAAGAACAAGAAGTCAAATTGGTGGTAGACAGATGAGATAAGAGAGCTCAGATGTAAGGCTCTTTGGGCACGCAGACAACTCCAGCGCAGGCACACTAAAAATAAAAAGAAGGACATTAGTATGGTAAATGATGAAGAATTAAATAATAAAAAATATGAATATCGCATAGCTAAAAAAGAATTAAAAATGGCGATCATTAAGGCTAAAGCGAAGTCTTGGAGTGATATGATCGAGAGAGTAGAGGGAGATGTATGGGGGAAACCGTATAAATGGGTCATCGCCACATTAAAAGGAAGATCCCCACCTACTGCACTCAATAAAGACGAAATATATAGATTAATATTAACATTATTTAAAACAGAACCCATAGATACAAGCAATATTCCGTCGATGCACCCCTGGGCAGGCGTATTTAATGAGGGTGATGAGTCCATAACATCTGAAGAAACATGTAAAGCCATTAGATCAGTCCAAAAGAAGGCCCCGGGACTGGATGGGCTACCGTCAGATCTGGTGCGTCAACTAGAATATGTGGCAATTGACCACATTACCCATGTCATAAACTGTTGCTTCCAGATAGGATATTTCCCCAACGCATGGAAAAGAGGACGACTAGTATTGATACCCAAGAAGATGGGCGAAGATGGGAAAACCAACTGGAGACCCTTATGCATATTATCAAATCTGGCCAAAGTAATGGAATATTGCATTAAAAATCGGATTATGGAGAAGGTAACCTTTGCCAAAAACCAGTTTGGATTCTGCAAACGAAAAAGTACCATACAGGCTATAGCGGAGCTCGTAGAAGGCTGGAATCAAGCAAAAAAGAAAGGACACCACTGTATGATGGTTGCTCTAGATGTTAGAAATGCTTTCAACAACATAAGATGGAGCAATGTAATGAAGGCATTGACTAAGAGAAAAATCTCCAACAATTTATACAGTTTAATAAAAAATTATTTGCAAGATAGGAGCGTAGTGTATGAGTCTGGTGGTGAACAACTAGAGGTTAAAGTATATGCGGGTGTTCCACAGGGTTCGGTACTTGGACCCATCCTGTGGAACATACAGTACGATGATCTCCTCGAAACAGCCCTGCTCAGGGGCGCATTACTACTGGGTTTTGCTGATGATATTGCTCTCATTGTGTCGGCTAAGGATATTGTTACTGTGGTTAATATTACAAACAATTCACTTATAATACTAAAAAACTGGTTTAAAAAAAATAATTTAACCCTGGCGCAAGAAAAAACTGAATTATTACTACTTACAGGACGTAAGACACCGGATTCTCTGACATTAAATTTTGACAACAATATTCTTAAATCTAAAAAACATATTAAATACTTAGGTGTAATTTTGGAAGGTAATCAATTCTTTGCCAAACACATACAGGAGACTTCAATTAAAGCAGCCAGAGTAGCTGGAGAACTAGCGAGATTAATGCCGAAGGTAGGTGGATGTCATTTCTTAACGAGAATACTGTATAACAGGGTAGTAGAATCTATTATGCTGTATGCAGCTCCAATTTGGGCTCATGCAACACAGACAGAAAAAAACAAAATACAACTAAGAGCAGCACAAAAAAGCTCTCTCATCAGCATAACAAGGCATACAGAACAACATCCTTGGACGCTCTGTGTGTGCTGGCAGCCTGCCCACCCCTGGACTTAATGGCCGATGAGAGGAATAGAATCTTCATAAAATGTAGCGAAATCAAGCTTGATGACATAAATTACGATGATAGAGTCCTAGAAATTAAAAAAATGGAAAAAAATGGAACGATGTATAAGTGGCAGATGAGATGGCAAAGCGTAATTAATGGACGCTGGACTTACCGGTACATCCCTGAAATCGATGAATGGATCAAATGGGGTCCCCCCATTCTTGATTGCCATTTGACGCAGTTCCTCACGGGTCACGGCTGTTTTGCAGGATACCTGAAAGAGAAGAGGATCTATAAGAGTGATATATGTATCGCATGTAACCTTGTGCCTGATAATCCTGAGCATACGCTATCAGAGTGCCTGAAATGGGAAACAGAAAGAGAGTCAATAAATAAAAAAGTCGGAATACTTACCATGGATAGATTAATAGAAATACTGAAAGATGAAAACAAAAGAGAACATGTTAAACAATACATTAATACTATAATGAAAGAAAAGGAAGCAATCGAAAACAAGTTACAAAGAAATAAAAAGAGGAGAAGAAGAAAGAAAAAACATAAACATGCGTAGGAACAACATAGTCAAGTCCTAAAAAAGAACAAAGAGTAATCAACAGACATAGAAACAGCCAAGATTAGACAGTGAAAATCGATAGAATTATTAATAAATGAGTAACTAGGCTGAAAACTGGAATTCCTATGTGTGAACGAGTAAGATTGAAGTAGTTAATACCTAAGGCTAAAAGCAACAAAATAATTGTGATTAAAATTTTAAATTTTAAATTTTAAAATTTAAAATCTGTATACGGTCTCTAGTTAAATGCCTAGCTATGGTGTATAAACATTCAGCTAAGTAAACCTAATATTGTAATATAGTATAAGTAGGTTGTTAAGTTGTATTCGAGTTCTTTATACATTTATCTATATTTATATTTGTGTGCGCGCATGTGTATATATCTATATATGTGTATATGTGCGGATATGAGTATGGGTGTTTTAGTAAGGCGTACATGCATGTGCAAGAGTATACATACGTATGTGTAGGAGCAAGAATGTATGCGTATATATATGTATGCAGGTATGTTTATGCGTGTGTTGTGTGTGTGTATATATGAATGGATGTGTATGGGTATTGACAGTGTATACTTTGACACGTGATACATGCGTGTACGTACGCACGTACATGGATGCTGTTTATTTATAGACAGGCCTACAAAATTGTAAATACAAATGATATTCTGTAAATTTATGTATATATATATATATATATATATATATATATATATATATATATATAAGTTAAAATTAGAAGAAAGTAAAATAAGCTAGAAACGAAATGAAATTAGACACCTAGAGTATAGGAAAATAGAGACAGAGGTATGTGCATGGGCATATACATATACACTTGGACATATGCCAAAGTAGACCCATAGACATGCGTGATGGAGACATGGAGAGAGAGAAAATAGCCCATGATGTAATGCCGTAAGGCGAATCCGTGGGCAATTTTTCGTATAGACCACGAGGAGGTGGTTTTTAGTGGGTAAACCGTTAGTTGCGGGAGTCCCACACTCCACGGCGAACAAGATCTTAACATCAATGCCGTGGGATAGTGCATAACGCATTTTCCCCTCGTAAAAAAAAGGTCTGGGTTAGGTCTGGGTTAGATCTGGGTTAGGTCTGGGTTAGGTCTGGGTTAGGTCTGGGGGACCGAGAGTATAGGGGCTTACCTTTGGTGACTCTGATCCAACGGTAGGTATACTGCAGTGGCGGTGGTCCTATACTTAAAATCCTCTCTCTCTACCTCCTCGTGGTGGTCCCTGGGGCGCACTAAGGTGCGTGCTGAGTGAGAGAGGGGTCTCACGCGCTAATGGCGCAGTCGCTGCTGGTCCTCTGGCCGCGGGCGGTGGGCTGCGTGGGCTGGTTGAGTCCTCCGGGTGTTCTTCTTCTGTTCTTATCCCACCCTCCCTCCCTTTTTCTCCCCCTTCCCACCCTCCCTCCCATCTCTCCCCACCTTAATACCTAACCTATCCTATCCTATGAGTCACCCGCGCCTGGGTTACCCTCATCGTCTACCGATGGGGGTCCCCAGTGTAACGGGTTGACTCTCCCTACCCAATGGGTCGCCCGCGCCTGGGTTACCCCCAATGTCCGGTGGTGGTCCCCAGTATCACGGTGCGACCCAATCCTACCCTAGCCTATCCTACTTCCCACTTACCTGGTTGCTCGCCTCCCACGGTGCTCCGCCGACCCTCGTCCGATGACTGGTGGCGCCTAAAACACACGCGCTCGCATACATACTTTCACACACACTTACACTCACCACTCTTACTAAATCCTAGAGCGCTAAACACACACATACACATATACATACAGTACACAATACACTCATACATCCATAGCGAAAGCTATGGACCACACCACCGCCCAGGTGGTCATGTTTTACCTGGGCGGTGGGGCTTACCTTTGCTGGTTGGCCCAAGAGGAGTAAACCTCTAAAAATCCCCTAGCGTCAAGTTCTTGGGAGTGCGGCGAGGGCGCTATTTGGGCGACTGCGCTTGTCCAATGGTCGCAAGGGTGAAATGCGGCCCCTAGTATTCCCTGGCGTAACGGCTCCACCTAAGTCGGGCCGCCACCGTCGGTAGAAGGAGTGGCCCACGGCGGCCGGCGGTGTCACCAATGGTCCGAAGTCCACTTGTAAGGCCACCGAGTGAGGGTGCCTCCGGGTGCCGGTAACCAGGGCCGTCGAATGAATGATTATGGAACTTAATAAATTATGTTAAGAGCGATAGCTAGTTATTTTAGGATATTGCAGCTGAAATGTGAACAGGTGTAAAAAGTTCGACTGACACGATTTGGTTTTCGAGATAATGACTTTGACCGTTTATTTCAACGTCGAGAACTAGACTGTCTGATCGAAGACGATACATAACGATCAAGGAGGTCTTAAACCGATAGACTGTTATGACAATACAGTTTAAAGGCGATGAGCACACGTAAAGAACAGACATACACACTTAAAGGTAGAGCACATGTCTCGAACAACATACATACTTAAACGTAAACACAGATGCGGGCTGTATTATCGAATATCGCGCTAACATTTCCGCCCGCCTCGACGACGTTCAAGCGGCGTTGAGATAGTATTTACTCGCTAGATTGGTCGTGATCTTCGACCGCTGATTTGGAGACCGGTAACGGACAGAGCTTTACGATGGGTCTTTTTAAAGTAGACAATTGCGTGCGAACGGTAGCAACGCGTACGAGGCCATCCTTGCCGGGATGCACTGCTATAACGCGCGCGAGCGGCCACTTGGACGGAGGGTAACGTTCGTCTGTCACCAGGACTAACGAGTTGACTTCGATGGAGTCTTCGAGTTGACGCCATTTGTTGATGGACTGGAACCGCTGGAGATACTCCGTGGTCCACCGCTGCCAGAATCTTTGCAACAGTTGGCGATGAAGTTGCCATCGAGAGAGACGAGATTCCGGCAGGTGGAGGAGAGATGGGTCTGGGACCGTGTTTAGCGCTTCTCCGACGAGAAAGTGACCCGGAGTCAGAGCCTCGAGGTCGGCGGGGTCATCGGATAGTGGGCAGATCGGTCGAGAGTTCAATACAGCTTCGATCTGCGCCAGGAACGTCGAAAACTCTTCGTACGTGAGAATGTTTTCGCCGATGACGCGTCGAATATGATATTTCGCCGATTTAACGGCAGCTTCCCATTTCCCACCAAAATGCGGCGCTGCTGGAGGATTGAACGCCCATTTCGTTCCGTCGTTTGCGAGGAGGTTTGCTAATTCGGCAAGTTCACGCGAGGATGAGTCGAAGATGCGACGGAGTTCGGCGTCGGCGCCGACGAGGTTTTTACCGCAGTCGCTGGTTAGCGTTGCGCAAATTCCGCGACGTCCTGTAAATCTTTTATACGCCGCTAGGAAGCCTTCCGTCGAATAGTCCGTCGCGAGTTCCAGATGAATTGCCGACGTCGAAAAACATACAAACACGACGAGGTAACTTTTGTACTTTTTCGCTGCCCTACCTCGCCACGTCTTTACGGTGAACGGACCGGCATAATCCACGCCGGAGTGGAGAAACGGACGCGCCGGTAGGGTTCGCGATGCTGGCAAATGCCCCATTAGCTGAGTCGCCGTTGTAGCTCGATGTCGAGCGCAAGTAATAGTTACGTCTTAGTGTCGCAAGCATGATCTGAGCCCCGCCATGAAGAGTGGTTCGATGGATATGGTCAAGGATCAGGTTGGAGAATGCCGAGTTTTTCGGGAGAATGAGAGGATGTTTTTGGTCGGGGTCGAGTAGCGCGTTGCGAAGCCGCCCGCCTACACGGAGCATTCCGTCCGAGTCGAGAAACGGCACGAGTCGCATGACCGAACTTGACCGCGGCAGTGTCCCGTCTCGCGAGAGTTGCTGTATATCGCAAGCGAAATAATTTTTTTGTGTGGATTTGATCCAAAATAGACGCGCCTTTTCGATCTCAGTCGGTTGTAGGGGCAGAGAGTACGCGGTGGTTCGATCGCGACGACGCAACCGCGCGACGATGCGCTGACACCATGCCGTAATGCGGAGGAGTCGTGTGAGGCTCGAGTATCGTTCGACGAGGTTCCACATGAGAGGAATTTCGGCGTTTGCGTGAGCGACTACTTTCTGACGTTCCTCGAGGTCGACCTCTGGAGGAGACGGTACTGAAGCGGGCCAAAACGTTGAGTGCCGACTGAGCCATGCTGGACCTTGCCACCAGAGCAAAGTTTCGGCGAGCTGTTTGGGAGACAAACTGCGCGACGCGAGGTCTGCTGGATTTTCTTCTCCAGGCACATGATGCCAGCGAGCGTCCGGCAAATTTTCTTGAACCTGAGCGACACGGTTCCGCACGAAATCCTTCCAGCGCGATGGTTGTCCTCCGATCCAATGAAGCGCAGTCGTAGCACGTATATCATATAGCACATATATCGATATCGTAAAGCACGCGCACGTAAACAACAACTCCAAGAGCTGCGTGAGACGCGTCAGAGAACCCGTGTAATTCGATGCCGAGAACTGACGGTGGTAGCCCGAGCCAGCGCGGAACACATATACGCGATACGTCTCCCAATTGTCGCTCGTATTCCTCCCAACGTGCGGCAAGATGCTGCGGTAGAGGTTCGTCCCATCCCAATTGAGCGGTCCAGAGCTCCTGCATGAAAATTTTTGCGCGAACTATTACGGGCGCGAGCCAGCCTAGCGGATCGAACAGCTGGGCGGTGCGAGACAATACAGTTCGTTTTGTTTTGACGGCGGCTTCACTGGTATGTGTGAGTGTAAACACGAACGCGTCAGTTCGTTGGTGCCACGTGAGGCCGAGCGTGCGAAACAGGGGCCCGTCGTCAAGAGAGAGAGAGAGAGAGTGCGCCGATTCACGATCAGCTGTCACAATGTTTTCGAGCAGTTCGTCGTGGCTGGCAGTCCATTTCTTCAGCGGGAAACCACCCGCCTTGAAGAGATTGAAGACTTGCTCGATCTTCTGGCGGCCTTGTTCAAGGCTGTGTGCGCCGGAAAATACGTCGTCCACGTAGGTGCCTTCCTTGATCACTTCCTTGGCGAGAGGGAAACGATAACGTGAGACCGTACGTAACGGTGCACAGTGCGTACTCCACAAGTCTTCCGCATGGGGTCCGCCAGAAGATCCTTTGAAACTTTTGATCGTCTGGATGAACGAGTATTTGTCGAAACATTTTCGACACGTCGGCGGAGAACACGAACTCGAATGCGCGCCAGCGAGTAATGACGTCAGAGAGCTCTGTCAACAAGTTTGGACCTTCATGCAGACAGTCATTGAGCGAGATACCGCGATCAGTCTTTTGCGAACCGTTAAACACGACGCGATATTTCGTAGATGAACTTGATTCGCGGACTACGCACAGGTGTGGAAGGTAGAAAACGTTATTCGATTGCGTGGATGTGTCAGTCACGCGACGCATATGTCCCAAGTTCTCATATTCTTCTAGGAATTCGCAGTAGGCGTTTCGTAGCGTCGAGTCCTTGGAGAAGCGTTTCTCTTGACGAGCTAGCACTCTGAGTGCTGGAGATCGAGAGTCTCCGAGATTTTCCGGATCTCTTTTGAACGGTAGTCTTACGACGTACTTTCCTTCCGAATTTCGCGAGTGCGTTGCAGCGAAGTGTTCTTCGCACTGTGCGTCTTCAGGCGACAGTTGATCTGTACGTACTGAAAACTCTTCTTCCTGCATCCAGAACTTCTGCAATAACTCGAGAAGTTCGCGGTCAGGTGCGCATCGGAAGCTCTTTGCCACTGTTTGCGGAGACGCCGCGGATATTTCGAGTACAGTACCCGATAGGATCCAACCGAGAGTCGTTTTCTGCGCTATCGGAGCTGTTGATGGGCCCTTCCGCAGGCCTTCTTCGAGGAACAGGCTGTAGACATCTGCTCCGAGCACGAGGTCGATGCGACCCGGTCGAGCGAAGTCTGGATCGGCCAACTCCAGATCTTGAAGGTGTGGCCAGCAATGGTCGGATATTCTCGTCGAGGGCAAATATCCGGTGAGTTTCGGCAGGACAGAGGCGTGTACTTTGCACGAGAATTTAGGTCGCACACGAGAGTGCAGATTTAGTGTCACGGAGCCGTGCGAAGCACGCGACGATTCCGCTCCGATACCGACGATGGGAATTGACGAACGCGAGCGCGGCAGCCGGAGACGCTGAGCCAAGGACTCAGTCACGAGCGAGATTTCCGATCCCTGGTCGAGCAGCGCGCGGGCTCCGAGAGGTTCGCCAAAGCACGATAGAATCTTGACGACGGCGGTTGCTAGAAGAACCGGAGACCGTACTACGCTGTCGACTTGAGCGTGGTTGCACGTTGCCGTACCGCTCAACATCGTCAGATCGCGTCGCGGTAGGGATTCCGCCGCGGAATCTGCAGAAAGAGTTGTCGAGATGAGTTGCTGAGACGCAGGAACTGTTTTCATTGAGCTGGAAGAGTCTTGTGAGACGAGCGAGTGGTCACGGTGTATCGAGGTGTGGTGCTGAGCTCCGCAAATTCGACATCGCTTTCGCGTACGGCACACTTTTCGTTGGTGAGGACCTAGACAGTTGTAGCAGAGTTTTTTCTGACTCAGAAAGTCGCGACGCTGCTCCCCAGATTTGCCTAGGTACGTTGGGCAGGACGAGAGATAATGAGCGGCGTTGCACAACGAGCACGTCTGCGTATCTGTTGATGCGGCTACATGATGCGATTTTGCGGTCGCTTGGCGAAGTTTAGTGTAGGTTTGAGGTTCGATGAGCGGCTTTCCTACTGTCTGGTCGAACGCTTGCAAGGCTCGGATCCTTGTGGTCAAGAATTGTTTTAATTGTTGCCAGGATGGAGGGTCTGTACTGGCACCCAAATTACGTTCCCATTCCATAACGGAGGTAGCGTCGAGTTTCCTGACCGTGGTAAAAACTAGGATGTCGTCCCAGTGCTTGACAGGTCTATCCAGAGCCGCGAGAGAGCTGAGCGCTTGAGTTACTTCCGAGTATAATTGTTCAATATCTGTCGCCGATGAGCGAGCAACCTTCTTTGTTGAGAAAAGCGAGTTCAACGCAGCGTCAACGAGAACTCGCTTGTTTTCGTAATACTCCACGAGGTCGTCCCAGGCTGTTTTAAAATTGCTTGACGTCAGTGCAACGTTTTTTAAGCGGAGAGCTGCATTCCCTGAAAGACTCGCCTTAAGATATTGCAACTTTTCCACCGGGCTCAAGGCAGTATTTGAGCCGACAAGAGACGAGAATAGATCGCGAAACGGTACCCATTCAGCGTAGTTGCCGTTGAATTTCGGCAGTTCAATCCGCGGAAGCCGGACGTTCGAGTTTGTCGCGCTCTGTACAGTTGTCGAACCGTCCGTGTCCTTTTTTTGAGAATTTTTCTCCTTTTCTGAGAGTTCGTCCAAGATGGCATCCATGGCCTCCTGGGCATCGAGAAATGTTTCTTCACAATTGAAAAACACACTTTCCGTAAAGTACGGAAGTTTGTTCGCCTTTTCTCGTGTCTCAGCATTGAACGTCGCTCTTGCCGCGCAAATTTGGTCATCGTTGGCCTGAAACTTCCCCCAATTTTTTCGGAGAGCCTCAAGGCGACCTTGCGCTCGCTGGCGGGTTATTTGGTTGGCTCCGACGCGTTTGAGATTTTCGACGGAGCGAGAGATGCTTCCAAAGAGAGTGAGCTGCTGTTCGAGCAGAAATTCAAAGTTCGCGGCGCTCATTGTCAACACTCACAAAGTCACTGCCAAAACACTACAGTACAGGTCACGGGTTTGTTCAAATTTTTATACAACGGTTCGCGGCGACCGTTACCACTCACACAGGCACTGACGAGAAAAATTGACTAGAGTTTGACACTTTTGACAGGATTTAACTGCGTTGAGAATGTTTTTAAACCACGAGAGAGATTCAGTCGCGCTTTACGTATAGAGAGAACCGAGCTTTGAGAAACTGACTGAAAAGGCTCGAGAATTCGTATAGGTCTAGCACGGTAACGTCCTTATTCTTTACCGCTACAGCTTGCAATATCCGGCTCGAAGGACCAGAATGTTAAGAGCGATAGCTAGTTATTTTAGGATATTGCAGCTGAAATGTGAACAGGTGTAAAAAGTTCGACTGACACGATTTGGTTTTCGAGATAATGACTTTGACCGTTTATTTCAACGTCGAGAACTAGACTGTCTGATCGAAGACGATACATAACGATCAAGGAGGTCTTAAACCGATAGACTGTTATGACAATACAGTTTAAAGGCGATGAGCACACGTAAAGAACAGACATACACACTTAAAGGTAGAGCACATGTCTCGAACAACATACATACTTAAACGTAAACACAGATGCGGGCTGTATTATCGAATATCGCGCTAACAAATTAAATTTAATTAAAAACCCATTGAAGACATTGAGTATAGACAAGAAGGACAGGAAGACTGGAGCCAAGGAGAAGAAAGTGGAAAGGGAGACTGTAGCCAAGGAGAAGAAAGTGGAAAGGGAGACTGGAGCCAAGGAGAAGAAAGTGGAAAGAGAGAGACGGGACTCTGGGATGGAGAAGGGATGTGAAGAGGATGGGGCAGGTTCAGTTGCCAAAAACAAGAAGGATCGACTTACGCCTTATGTCTCGCTACAGGACTTGGCCGACCTCAACTTATCCGGGCTTGCTTTCAAGCCTGGCACATCCAATGTCATCAGGAGCCCGCCGCCGACCACTGGCGCGCCCAGACATTTAGACAATGTACGACCCTTGGGGAATTCAACTCCGATGGAGATCTTTTCCACCCCGCGATCACTGATCCTGAATACGCCCTTCGATCACCCCACACAGGAGGGACGACTACTCGATCTCCATTCGCCAGTCGTACAGACGAATAAACGACGTAGGAGCAACTCGGTCCCACAACTAGCAGACCATTCGGTCGAGGGAGCAGACGATAGAGCGTCCAAACATATGCTCTGCGAACTTAAAGCGCTCATTAAGGCAACAAAGGATCTCCAAAATGTAGTCAGGGGCCAAGTTGACCTGGATCCGGAGATTCGTACCAATTTAACGACGGTAGTTAAGTGCCTAAATGATCTGCAGAGGTCCTATAAGCAACAAAAAATGATAGACAAAACTGGACCAGAGGACTATGGCTCCTTTTATGCGCCCAGAACTAAGCTTACCTTTGATGAACACGACACCCGGGACGGTGTTCCTGCCGCTGTGCCTCCTGGAATGGTGCTAAAACGAAGTATTGGTACCCAGACTCATCCGCTTGATGAAGTGACTGATGAAGATTTGGCCCAGTGGAAGGCTGCTGGCGGCAAGTTCAGCGAACTGGATGCCCTGCTGAAACTAAGGTGGTCCGAATGCACCTATAAAAAAACAAAATATAAAACATTAGAGCTTATTAACGACTGTAATGAACTAGGAGGTGACCTCGTTTGTGTTGTCCCGAAGGACGTGAAGAATACTACTGGACATTGCCGACAGGTCATGAACAAGTATTTAGACGTAGACGAGCTTATGAATTGCAACCCGTCGCTAGGAGGTGCTACGTTCATAGTCAACTCTACCAGAATTCCAAACATGAAGAAAAGTAATCAAAAATTAAAAGTAATTAAAGAAAAGTATGTCTTCCTCGTCTTCGATCGAGACAAACCCCAGGACATCTCCAACGAGCGAGCCTTATTCGATGCCATTGCTGAGCTCAGGGATATGTCGATCGGAGAAAATAGGAAACACTTGAACATAGTCGTTCATGAGAAAATGGAAATAAAAACCCTCCGTAATATCGTTGAGGCTGTCTTTCACGAGGCAGACGCATGCATAGATATCTTGACTGAGAAGACATGACGGGACAAGAATATTAATGTCCGCAAGGATAACCCTGATACACAGACAGTGGTGGTCCAAGGCGACCAATCGTATGCTGATATCCTGAAAACTCTCAAATCTAACATCAATATAGATCAAGAGAACATTCAGATTAAAAATGTGAAAGCGACCCGTAATGGAGGCATCGCCGTTACTATTAGAGGCGGTATCGATACTGCTAGTAAATTTAGCTCACTGGTGAACAGCAAGATTACTGGATGCAATGCGGCTGTCGGAGGCAGAAGACTTAATAATAGGGTACTGCACTTTAGACAGATCGAGGGCGACGCTACCTTACAGGATGTCCAGACAGCGATTCTGAAGGCGGTACCTAATGCATCCGAGGGTACTCTCACTATCAAACCCCTAAGACCTGCTGCCTATGGTCTCCAAAATGCAACAATTATTGCCTCAAGATTCATTGCTGATAAGCTGATCGAAATGAAGACCTTAAGAATCGGCTGGGGGACTTGCCCGGTTATCGAACGAGAGGAAATTCCCCAATGCTATAGATGCAGGGAGCATGGACACATGGCCAACCAATGTGCAGGGATCGATCGAAGTAAGCTTTGTCGTCAGTGCGGCTCCGATCAACATAATAGCAAGGAATGTAAGGAACAAATTAGATGTCTAATCTGCCAACTTCCGGGACATAGATATGGCAGCCTACGGTGCGCAGTTTACCGGAAGAACCTAGAAGACTTTAGAAAACGGAAAAAGCCAGTACTTACTTCTCAAAAGCCGCCCGTTCCTGTGGGTCCCAGCCCTATACAGACTAGGGGTACACTGTCGGTCCCTGCGGAACTGCAAACAAACAAACAAACAAACAAACAAACAAACAAACAAATAAATAAATAAACAACAAGCAAGGTATAGCTTATAAATAAATAAATAAGTAGAAGCAATTGTAAATAACAGCAACAAGTGTAAATAATAGTAACAAGTGTAAATAACAGAAACAATTGTAAATAACAGAAACAAGTGTAAATACCTGTACATATATATACATACTCGTTGCGCTTATATAGCTCTTAGTCTAGTTTTAACTGTACATAGATCTACTTGTACATAAATCTACTTTTACATAGATCTACTTTTACTACTATTAGTATTTCGGAGCGTTTGACACATCGGTATATAATATAATATTAATATCAATACTAGTCGTAGTATAACTGGAACTGTTCATGGAGATCAATATTCTTCAGATTAATCTTAATAGGTGCCAGCTTGCGCAAGATCTCCTGGTCGCCATGGCTGAAGAGAGCAAGGCTGATATTATCCTGATCTCTGAGCCGTGGCGATGCCAGGACTATTGGTTTGTTGATGAAAATGGTGGGGCGGCGATCTGGCTGCCCTGCTCGAGTATGCCCAAATTCAATAATGTCAGACAACTTTGGAGGTCTACAGGGGTGATAGCTGTACAGGTCAACAACTTAGCGGTTTATAGCTGCTACTACTCCCCCAACGTACCGGTCAGCAGCTTTGAAGATTGCATTGATGAGCTGGGCAGGCAGATCGCCGGGACCAGAACCAAGTTCTGCATTGTGGCCGGTGACCTGAACGCAAAATCCACAGCGTGGGGTTCTAATAGAAACGACAATCGCGGCAAAATAGTGGTAGAGATGCTCAACACAGTGGGCCTTGTCCCAGTCACAAGCAATGGTAGTTTCACCTTTTCCAGAAACGGACGCACGTCGCTTATCGATATCCTTGCTTGCGATTCTAAGCTATGTAAGATGTTAGAGCACAGCCGGATCCTGGATGACTATACTACTTCGGACCACCGGTACGTGTCCCATAAGTTTAGAATCGACGACCCTGGTGGATGTGCAGGATGGGTCACCGGTACTAATTTGAGAAAAATGGTTAACTTGGACAGATTCACGCGTAGATATATGAAAATCACTCAAATAGCGGACCCGTTAACAGTCGACGACAGAGATGATGTGGACAGTTACATAAATATGATCGAGAACACCGCTCTTAGATCCAGTTTCTTGACGCGTCCTCCGGGCGCTGACAAAAAACCTGTTTGGTGGTGGTGTCCTGCGATCAAGTCGCTGCGGGACTCTGCTATCAAAGCGCGTAGATCTCTTCAACGCCAAAGAGCCAAGAAGACTACTAAGAATCCCGAAGTAATCCAGGCGAAACTAGTGAATTATAAAACCGCTAAAAAGAACCTGAAATACGCTATCTATAATGCTAAATCCGCCTCATGGAAGGATCTCATTGATTCGGTGGAAGAGGATGTATGGGGCAAGCCCTACAAAATTGTCATGTCCAAATTAAAGGGAAAAACACCCCCCACTAAACTAGGCACAGGCGAAATGATGGAGGCTATTCAAACATTGTTCATCACAACACCTGTAAACCAACGAAGGGCTCCTGAACGCCACCCCTGGGCTGGCTTCTATCGAAACGATGAGATCCCTATTTCGACTGAAGAAACGGTAAAAGCCATTAAAATGGTCAAGCGTAAGGCATTAGGCCTTGATGAGATTCCCCCAGAAGTTGTCTGGTGTCTGGGTGACATAGCAGAAAACCACTTAAAACATGTTTTCAACAAATGCTTCGAGCTAGGCTACTTTCCTCAGAAATGGAAGAGAGGACGCCTGGTACTCATACCAAAAGAACCATCACCAGATGGTAAGGTGGGGTGGCGTCCTCTCTGCATTTTATCGAATTTTGCCAAGACATTTGAATACTGTATCAAGAACAGGCTAATGGGATACATTAAGTTTTCTAAAAACCAGTATGGCTTTGTAAAGCGCAAGAGTACAGTCCACGCTGTACTAGAAGTGATAAACAGATGGGATTACGCTGAAAGAAACGGCTATCACTGTCTTTTAATTACATTAGACGTTAAAAATGCGTTTAATACCCTACAATGGCCTAACATACTGAGAGCCCTTACCGGCAGAAGAGTACCAGGCAGCTTATACAAAATTATAAAAGACTACCTTTCGGAACGCTCGGTGGTATTCAAGGATAGCGATGGCGTTGAAAATGAAATTAAGGTCTACGCAGGGGTTCCCCAAGGTTCTGTCCTGGGCCCCCTTTTGTGGAATGTACAATACGACGAGCTCCTCGATACCCAACTTCCGGCCGGCGTTCGACTGTTCGGGTTTGCAGACGACGTCGCATTAGTCATTACGGCAAATAACCTGGAAGAAATCACACGTAATTCACAAACGGCATTAAATACTGTCAGGGAATGGTTCGTCAAGAATGACTTGACCTTAGCTAATGAGAAAACAGAAATGGTCCTGCTCACCAGCAGGAAATTACCAGACTCACTTACTGTCAAATTTGATGACGTGACCATCCAATCTGCCAAATGTATTAAATATCTGGGCATTAACATTGAGGGCAACCGCTATTTTTACGGTCACATTGACAACGCCGTTGATAGGTCAATCAAGCTTTCGGCGGAACTTTCTAGAATCCTACCTCGATCAGGTGGATGTAGTCATAGGGTCCGTATGTTGTACTATAGAGTCGTTGAATCCGTTATGCTATATGGGGCACCTATATGGGCTCCGGCAGCCCTTATATGTAAAAATGAATCAGCGATCAACTCAGTCCAGAAGATGGCACTAATTAACGTCACTCGGGCATATCGATCTGTGTCCTTGGACGCTTTATGCGTCCTTTCATCCTGCTTGCCACTCACTCTGGTAATCGACGAAAGAAGGCGGGTCTTCGAACGTGTCGCTAATATTAAACCCGATGATATAAAATACAAAGAAAAAAGAAAAACTATTAAAAAGGAGGAAAGAGAACATACATTGGAAGCGTGGCAGACTAGATGGGACACCTCTAATACGGGAAGGTGGACTTACCGCCTTATCCCCACAATCAAGGAATGGATCGAGTGGGGGCCCACACTCCTTGACTATCATCTCACCCAGATCCTGTCTGGTCATGGGTGTTTCGCCGATTACTTAAAGGACAAGAAACTATATAAGACGGACAGATGCATTGCATGTAAAGACTCGCCAGATAGTGTCTACCATACTGTACTGGAATGTCCAGTCTGGGACGACCGAAGACAGGACCTGATCAACGAGATAGGCACGTTTACTTTAGATGATCTAATACCAATTTTGAAAGACGAAAATAAACGTTGCTATATGAAGGATTACCTCAACCACATTCTCTCTACCAAAGAGAACATAGAAAATAATCTTCAGAGAAAAGAAAAGAAGAAGAGAAACGACAGCAGAAACAGGCTAAGGAGGAAAAAATAAGACTAGATAACTACATTTATTTTATTTTACTTTATTCATATTTTATTCTTACTTTATTCTTATTTTATCTTACTCTATTTCATTTCGTTTTATTTTTTATTTTTATCTATTTTATTTTATCTTATTTAGTTATATTTATAATTATAGTTTTATTCTTATTTATTTATTTATTTATTTATTTATTCACTCATAGTTATACTTACTCATTTATTTTACTCTTAACGAACTACCTATCTAGCTAGCTAATTATAATTATATAGTGCCTAATTCTAAATTAAATTAATTAATTATTCACTACGGTCGTTTTCATACTGTAAATTGACATTCAGTGCGACATTAATGTCTATGTTCCTGTATACGTATGTATGTATGTATGTACGTATGTGTGTATGTGTGTATGTACTTACATGCGCATATGTTCAATACCTTATGTTATGGTGTATATAGAATTACTTAATCCACTATGTTATATTATGTTATATTATATTATATTATATTATATTATACTATACTATATTATATAGGACACTATAGTAATAAGTAGGCTTAAAAGCCTAAATAATGTGAACTCTAAAAACATTTTGTCTCCCGCTGTCATATTGATAATAACGTACCATTAAGTCAGAGCAGAAATCTCTGTAACTCTGAAGCCAAGCTATCACCATGCAGTAATGCCGGATAGGCGGGTCCGTGGTAATGGCTCTAACAGACATGTGAGGAGGGGTTTTTAGTGGGTAAACCAAAATCCCCAGGGAGTCCCACACTCCCCGGCGAACTACATCTAAACATCAATGCCGGGGGTCAGTGCGTAACGCATTTTCCCCTCCTCGTTAAAAAAAAAAAAAAAAAAAAAAAGGTCTGGGTTAGGTCTGGGTTGGGTTTTCCCCAAATTGTGGCCTCGGAAATTTCCGAGGGTTCTTGGACGGGCTGCAATTGTGTGTTGCGCGACACACGGCCCGTCCGGTTCTTGTCCTGGGGGACTTTAATGCCCATGCGGTATCATGGGGGTCCCCCAGGACAAACACAAGGGGAGGCGACGTGTTGGCCTGGGCGTCGGGGTTGGACCTAAGATTACTGAATCAAGGGTCCATCCCGACGTTCGTAGGGCCGCGGGGGAGCTCGATAGTCGATCTGTCTTGGGCCAACCCCGCGCCGTTGCGTCGGGTGTCGGGCTGGAGGGTGGCGGGGGAAATTGAACTCTCCTCCGACCACACGCCGATCATTATGGGCGTGTGGACCACCCCCCAGGGCGTGCGGGGAATCCGACCCCGAGGGGCTGGCGCGGGTCCGCGATGGTCGCTGAGGCGAATCGACGAGGACCTGTTGAGGGCCGCCGTCCGAGTGGCTGCCTGGGCAGGCACGGGGATGCCCGGGCTTACCCCTGCTCAGGGGGCGTTGTGCTGCCTTATGCTTCGTAGAGCTATAGCGCGTGCAAAGGCCAACGCACGGCAGGAGCTCATCGACACGCTTGATAGGGACCCCTGGGGGCGCCCTTACAAGATTGTCATGGGCAAGTTGAGAGGATGGGCGCCCCCTCTGACGGAGGGAATGGACCCACTCTTCGTGGAGCGGGTGATGGCAGCCCTTTTTCCGGTGGAAAGCGACGGGCTCCTCACTCCCTCCACCATGGACCAAGGGCTTCACCCTTGGTCAGAAGAGTGGAGGGTTACGGTCGATGAGCTCCGCGAGGCATCCCGTAAGGTGGGAGGGCGGAGGGCCCCGGTGCCGGATGGGGTCCACGACCGTGTGTTGGCAGTGGCAGCAAGGGTCCTCGCTCCCGACCTCCTGCAATTCTATACGGATTGCATGAGGGAGGGAGAGTACCCCCCACTGTGGAGGAGGGGCCGAGTTGTGCTTATTCGGAAGGAGGGGAAGCCCGAAGAATCACCTTCGGCGTACCGGCCCGTGTGCTTGCTCGACGAGGCGGGAAAACTGTTCGAGAGAATTCTCGCGGCCCGGCTCAGTCGTCACCTGGCGGGGAGGGTCCCCGGACTTAACCCGGCTCAGTTTGGCTTCCGAGAGGGTCTCTCCACCGTTGACGCTGTTCAGCGGGTGAGGGACCTCCCGGAGGCCTCGACGAGGGGGGATGGAGTGGCATTGGCGTTGTCGTTAGACATAGCCAATGCTTTTAACTCCATCCCTTGGGACAGGATAGGGGAGGCCCTCATCTTCCATGAGGTGCCCCCTATCTGAGGAAGGTCCTGGGATCGTACCTCTCCGACAGGTCGATCGAGTATCCGGGTCGATACGGTATGGTGGAGAGAGGGGTCGTGCGCGGGGTTCCACAGGGTTCGGTATTGGGGCCGATACTGTGGAATCTCGCGTACGACAAGGTTCTTCGGGTGGAGATGCCCCCCGGGGTCAGCCTAACGTGTTATGCGGATGACACGTTGGTGCTGGCAACGGGGAGGTTTGAGGAAGGCACAACTCGGCTTGCGGAGCGCGGCGCGCGGAGGGCGGTGGAAGCGATCCAAGCGCTGGGCCTAGAGGTGTCCCCCTCCAAGACCGAGGCCCTGTGGTTCTACCATGAGGCTCGGCTTGGGGGGGCCCCTCCCCAGCACTTGGTACGCGTGGGAGGAGGCGCGGTCGAGACCGGGTCCCAGATGCGGTACCTGGGACTCGAGCTCGACGGCCTGTGGCGCGTTGACCGCCACTTTGAGCTTCTTGCGCCCCGAGTGGAGAGGATGACCGCTGCGCTCGGTCGTCTACTCCCGAATCTCGGGGGGCCCTGTGGGAGGGTACGGCGTTTGTACGCAAGGACGGTGCGGGGCGTAATCCTATATGGAGCCCCTGTGTGGGCGCACGACATCGAGGCCAGGGGGCGTGACAGCACACGTGTGCTGTTACGCCGTATCGAGCGCAGGCTGGCCATCGCTGTCGTGCGGGGGTACCGCACCGTTGCCTGTGCGTCGGCGTTGTTGATCGGTGGGCTGCTACCTCTGGGCATGGAGGCTCTTGCTCTGTCGGGAGTATTTAATTACTCCCGGAGCCTCCGACGAGAGGGGGTAGCTCCCGATCAGAGGGAGCTCCAGGTGGCGGAGTTTAGGAGTCGCGCTCGGGCGCACGTTGGCCTGGCATGGTTGCGGGACCTAGCCAGGTCGGAGGATGGGCGGCAACGTGCTGTCCGGGCCATCCTCCCTGAGTACCACCGGTGGACTCAGGCGGGGATGGGGCAGAAGGCTTCCTACAGAACGACACAGGTCATGACCGGGCACGGGTGCTTCGGTCGGTACCTGTGTCGGATCGGTAAGGAGGAGACGGCGGCGTGTAGCCACTGCGGCAAGCCGGAGGACACGTCGGAGCATACCTTGCAGCAATGTCCTGCCTGGTCGTGCGAACGACGTGCACTGTAGCGCGCAGTGGGGTGGGACCTATCGCTCCCGGCTATTGTCGCGGCAATAGTCCGGAGCGAGGGGTCCCGTAGGGCATTCTCCTCCTTCTGTGAGCATGTGATGCTACAAAAGGAGGAGGCGGAACGGGAGCGGTAGCGTACTCTTGCTCCCGGCCGCATTGGGAGGGGGAGAGGTCACAGGACTCGTGGCGGTCACGGGCCCCCGTTGCGACCTCCCTAACGCGGGCAGGGACGTCCTTGATGACTTTGATCATCAACGACGTCCCTGAAGGTCGTCGGATGTTCTAAGCCGGGGGGGCTTAGGCATCCATCGGTCGACCTGAAACGGGGGGGAGGCACCATATCTCCGTCGTATGGTGAATCTAGTTAGAGTAGGTAGGGAGAGGCCGCGTCCTCATCCTGGGAGGAATATTGAAGCGCGGGATGACCGGATAGACATGCGCGCGCGGAACGCGGTCATCCTCCAGGAGCTTTAGGGTACGGGCGTAGTGGAGTTAGTTGGTATACCGGTCTTGCACACCCCGACCGGGAGTCCAACATAACCTATTCCTTCTCCCCTCGGGAAAGAATAGGTATCCGTAACAGAGATTACCACTACGAAAAAAAAAAAAAAAAAAGGTCTGGGTTGGGTTAGGTCTGGGTTAGGTCTGGGTTAGGTCTGGGTTAGGTCTGGGTTAGGTCTGGGTTAGGTCTGGGGACTGAGGGTATAGGGGCTTACCTTTGGTGACTCTGATCCAACGGTAGGTATACTGCAGTGGCGGTGGTCCTATACCTAAAATCCTCTCTCTCTACCTCCTCGTGGTGGTCCCTGGGGCGCACTAAGGTGCGTGCTGAGTGAGAGAGGGGTCCCATGCGCTAATGGCGCTGTCGCTGCTGGTCCTCGGGCCGCGGGTGGTGGTCAGTGTGGGTTGGATGAGTCCTCCGGGTCTCCTCTTCTGTTCTGATCCCACCATCCCTCCCTTCTTTCTCCTTCCCACCCTCCCTCCCATCTCTCCCCACCGTAATACCCTATCCTATCCTATCCTATCCTATGAGTCATCCGCGCCTGGGTCGCCCTCATCGTCTACCGATGGGGGTCCCCAGTGTAACGGGCTGACTCTCCCCTTCCTATGGGTCGTCCGCGCCTGGGTTACCCCCGCCGATTGACGGCGGAGGTCCCCAGTTTAACGGTACGACCCAACCTATCCTACTTCCCACTTACCTGGTCTTCTCGCCTCCCCCGCTGCTCTGCCTTCCGCTGTCTGGTGACCGGCAGCGCCTAAAAACACACGCGCTCACAATCACACTTACACACACACAACCACACTTCCACACACCACACTTACTAACTTTGACCGCTATTCACACACACACACACACATACACGCAGTACTCTACACACGCATACGTTCATCGCGAAAGCGATGGATCACACAACCGCCTAGGTGGTCATGTTTTACCTGGGCGGTGGGCTTACCTTAACTGGTCGTCCCGCGAGGAGCCAACCTCCATAAAAAACCCCTAGCGCCAAGTTCTAGGGAGTGCGACGAGGGCGCTGTTGGGAGACTTGCTCTTCCTATGGTCGCAAGGGATAAGTGCGATCTCTAGTAGTCCCACCACGGTGCTTTGACCTCACCGAGAATTGGTCACTGCTGCTGGTAGACTGACGGTGGCCTGCGGCGGCCAGCAGTGGAGGAAATGGTCCGAGCCCACCGGAAAGGCCAACGAGTGAGGTCGTCATAGGTCGTTCTAGGGCGCCCCGTGACGGCGGTAACCAGGGCCAAATTATGATAATATGCATTCCTTTATAAACAAAAATAGTAACAATAACAATAACAACAATTCTGACAAGGAGAAGAGAGGCGGCCCCGAGGATAACAAAAACTCAAAAGCCAAATCCACAAAGAAGAATAACAATAAGAAAAGCTCAGGCAACGAACAAAAGAAACTTCAACCAAAAAGCAATGTTGAACGGATGGATACTCACATGAGTACGCCAACTGACACAGCGACGGACCCCACTACGACACAGGAGATACCTTTTGACTTCGAAATTGAGGGCTTGGCCTTTATTCCTGGTACGGCTAGGGTAATCAGGAGTCCACAGCGTACTGAAGACAGGCAATCCATTCTCTCAATGGATACGAATGATCACATGAATGTATGACAAAAACAAAGTGACAGTCCAATCCTGGCTACCGAAAGTCCTGGAAAAAAAGAAATAATTGAAGCCAATGTTACATCCCCGGTCCAACCTGGCAAAAGAAAAAGACTCGACTTCACCGGCGTGGTCGGCCATCATAACGATGACTGTCTAACTACAGACATAAGGTCCTTGGCTGGAGCCATTAAAAGTCTTCAGCAAAATACGAGAAGACTTACTGAATTACCCAAAGAAATCGCCACTGGGGTATCGGCAATTGTCAGGAATTTTAACGAATTACAAAGAACATATAAGGCTACATATAATAGGGACAATTCAAGCAATAGAACGCGTGGACGTAGCCGCTCTAGAGTAACAAACAAAGAAAAATTCAATGACGAAGAGATTGTGGATAGTGAAACAAAACCTACAGATGAAGAGGAGGAGTCCAACGGAGTACAAATTATAACGGTTATGGATAGTAATGAAAAGAACATCTGTAAATATAAGATCAATACACGTGATATGGGCACCCAAACAGAATTTATTGCTGATGACAACAGAGAAACGGTAAAAAATACACAAGAGAGCAGTACACAGACTAGACTATTGAACATCGTAGAGTTAGAAAACATAAAAGAATGGAGAGAGAAAGGAAGTGATATAGACGATCTCAAACACATGCTGACGTTAGAATGGACAGAAGAAACATACATCAATACATCCATAGATACGGATACAGCAAACAACGATTTTAACTCCAAAAAGGAGAGTGACTACGCCTATTTTACAACTGGTAGGCTGGATGAAATTACACTCCCCCACGGGATTAACAAGGATGAAGCTACTGACGGATTAAAAGAACAGGGTCCAGAACCAGGTGGTGTTGTCTACCTAAAGAATTCAATATCAATTCCTAGGAAAAATAAGAATAACAATAACAAGAACGATAAGACGACGCGCTATAATGACAGATATTACTTCTACTTGATAGACCGGAAAGTTAGAAAAGATGAAGTTGACATAGCGTATACATATAATGCGATGGCCGAATTACGAGATATCATGGAGGAAGAAAACAGATCTAAATTGGTCATCGAGGTGACCGACTCTTCGTGCGCGGAAAACATCAAGAAAGTCGCTGAGATGGCTTTCTGTGACACGAATATAAAAATAACCCTACACGTACATTCCACTCTGCCAAATGATAAAAATGATAAAAACAACAGACCCATAAGATCTCAAAACGTGATCGTACAAAGCTCCAATCGATCATACGCTGACACCTTAAGAACATTAAAAGCTGGAATAAATATCGACCGCGAGGGAATCCAAGCTGAAGGTGTAAAATCAGGACGCGACGGTACTATCATTGTGGCTATTAAAGGTGATACCAGGTGTGCCAGCAAATTTAGTAGTCTGGTAAACAAGAATATAGAGGGCGCGAAGGCGAGAATTGGCGGCAGAAATACAACTAATAAGATATTACACCTCAGACGAATTGACGGTGATGCCTCGATCAAAGATATAGAAAAGGCTATTAGTGATAAAATCCCGGAAGCCGCTAATGACATCGTACTAGTTAAATCACTGAGACCTACGGCCCTAGGATGGCAAAACGCTACGGTAATCGCACCAAAATTCATTACGGATAAGCTAGTAGCAGAAAAAACTCTACGGATAGGTTGGAGCACCTGTTATATCGCTGAGAGGGAAGATATCCCTCAATGTTTTAAATGTAAAATACACGGCCATGTCGCGAGGGATTGTTCGGGCCCCGATAGGTCCAGGACATGTCTTCGATGTGGCGAGGAAGGTCATGCGGCCAAGGAATGTGATGCAGTCGAGAAATGCGTTGCGTGTGAGCAACCAGGACATAGAGTGGGTAGCTTAAAGTGCCCTGAATATCGAAAGATCCTGGATGAGATCCGAAAGAATAAGAACAGAAATGGAGGTAAAAAAGAAGATAAGAGCTATCCACAGCAGTATTTAAAACAACAACTATCAACACCGATAGCGGATGATCGGCGTAAGGATGCAAAACGTAAAGAGGATACTCAAGACAAAGCTAATACCCCAAATTTGTATAATGCTAAAAACGATAATGTAAAGGGTGTGATAAAAATAAATAACAATAGTAATAATAACAATAAAGGTAATAACAAAAATAACAATAACAATAATGGTAAACCTTTAACAAACTCACCTGAAATAGATAACTCCAGAAGAGATCCAATATCAATGGACTGCCTAGGACACGACATACCTGTATCAAACAAACAAACAGATACTAAATAAATATATATTAAAACTTACATAGAATCTTGAAGCTAATCAAACGAATAAATAGGTAAATATATAACAAGTAAACAAATAAATAAGTAAATAAATAACAAACAGAGTAACTATTAATAAATTAATAGATCAACAGATAAACATATAGATATATATAAACAAATTTACATTAGATAAAATATAGTACCAAAGCCCCGATAATAAATAATATAAGTAAAAATGAAACAAGAACTTAAAATACTACAGATCAACCTTAACAGATGTCAGGTAGCTCAACAGATAATGACGCAAACGACTATTGAAAAAGATATCGATATAGTTATAATATCAGAACCTTGGAGGACCATGGACTTCTGGTATAACGATATAAATGATGATTCAGCAATATGAATACCGTCTAAAAATATAAATAAAATTCATTCAATACAAAAAATCTGGAGTGAAAAAGGGGCTGTAGCCATTAATGCCGACGACTTTATTATCTTCAGCTGCTATTACTCACCTAATATCAGTATTAAAAGATATGAAGACAACATAGAGGAACTTTCTAAACAAATTATGAAACTTAACAAGAGTAAAAAGTACATTGTAGCCGGGGATTTCAATGCTAAATCCCCCGCATGGGGATCAGATAAGATTGACAAGAGGGGCAAACTGATTTTTGAAATGTGTAGCCTGTGCAATTTAATTCCGACTATAGGTGTTGGTAGTTATACTTTTGAAAGAAATGGCTGTAAATCGCTAATTGATATATTGCTGTGCGATCCGACGACACATCAAACGGTTGTTCAAAGGGATATATTAAAAGAATTTACGGCGTCTGACCATCTTTATGTTACTCATACATTAAGACTCAACAATACAGCCATAACCCATGATAGGCACCCACCGATAGTAGGAATCACTAATCCCAAAGTGGATTTGGGTAAATTTGAAAATGAATATCGCTTAGTTAATGATATCATCAGCCCCCTAGAAATGAAGAATAATGATGATGTGGATGCCTTTATCGAAGTCATCAATAATATAACGTATAATTCCAGGAGAGATACACATCCAGCACTTAAAAACAAAAAAGCAGTATGGTGGTGGAATGAGGATGTGAAGAACAAAAGAAAAGAAGCCATGAAAGCCAGAAGAAAATATCTCAAGATCAGAAGCAAAAAAACTGCGGATGAAGAAACCATCAAGGAAAATAGGAACAAACTACGACTAGCTAAGAAAATGCTAAAGATCGAAATTATAAAAGCTAAAAATAAAGCATGGGAAGAAATGATCGAAAAGGTTGGATCCGACGTGTGGGGAAAGCCCTATAAATGGGTGATGAAGAACATCAAGGGCAGGACACCGAACTCAATCCTAGACAAAGAAGAAATCACAAAGATCATCCAGAATATATTCGTAACGGTGCCACAATCCGAGGAACGATTCCCCAATAAACACCCGTGGTCCGGTTTTCTTACAATTGACGATACGCCGTTCACGTTGGAACAGACTTTGATGGCTATAAAATCAGTGCAAAAAAGAGCAGCAGGGATAGACGAGATACCAACGGAGGTCATAAAACAACTGGCTGTAAATGCCCTTAATCATATTAATCATATGATGAACATTTGCTACCAAAACGGGTACTTTCCCCAGGCGTGGAAAAAAGGCAGATTAGTCCTTATCCCGAAGAAACCTGATGCCGACGGTAAAATTGGATGGCGCCCGTTATGTATTTTGTCGAACTTTTCAAAAATACTTGAATATGGGATCAAAATGAAGCTACTCGAACATGTGAAATTTGCGGAAAATCAATATGGTTTCTGCAAACGAAAGAGCACTATCCAGGCGATTGATCAGTCCATTAACAGATGGCACGAGGCCAAAAAAAAACGGACACCATTGCGTCATGATTACCTTAGACGTCAAAAACGCTTTTAACGCTGTCAGATGGGGCAAGATACTTACAGCACTATCTAAGAGGCGCATTCCATCCAAACTTTATGATATAATTAAAAACTACTTACATGAACGATCTGTTACTTACCAAGCTAGAGAGGGTGACATTGAGACCCAAGTTTTCGCTGGAGTCCCACAGGGCTCAATTTTGGGTCCTATATTATGGAACGTTCAATACGATGGGCTACTAGAAAGTAAACTTCCACGTGGGGCTGTCCTCCTCGGGTTCGCTGACGATGTGGCACTACTGGTGGCTGCTGCAGACCTAGACATGGTGAAAGAAAAAATTCAGAAATCCATGATTATCAAATGGTTTTTAAAAAATAAACTTACCTTAGCTGAAAACAAAACCGAAATACTCATACTCACAGGCAGGAAGAGTCCAGAGGGGTTGAACTTCGGCTGGGGGCAGGTCCATCTGAAAAATAAAAAAAAGATTAAATAACTTGGGATGACTCTAGAGGGAAATCAAATGCATGGACTACATATTAAAAACACAACGATTAAGGCAACTAAAATTGCAGGAGAACTATCTCGATTCCTACCAAGAACCAAAGGATGTGACTACAAAATCAGACTACTATATTACAGAGTTGTGGAATCTATCTTATTATACGCAGCCCCTATATGGGCGGGATCTGTGTATATGGGCTGTAACGAAAGAAATCTCAATGGGGCGCAGAAGTGTGCGTTAATAAGACTTACGAAGTCATACGGTACCACCTCACACGAAGCACTTTGTGTCCTCGCAAACTGTCCACCCATTTCCCTAATTGCGGAAGAAAGACAAAGAATATTTATTAGAAGCAAAATCATCGGAATCAAAGATGCTAATTACAAAGAAAAAAATGAAAACTACAAAAAAAGAAGAGAGAGCCACCACTAGAACCCTATGGCAGACTAGATGGGAACGGGCGACAGTCGGTAGATGGACCTTTAAACTTATCCCAACAATAGATCAATGGAGTAATTGGGGACCACAAATACTAAATTACAGACTAACTCAAGTGTTAACGGGACACGGGTGCTTCGCAGACTACCTGCATAGTAAAAAATATACGAAAACGACACATGCATTGCATGCAAAAGGAGTGCAGACGGACCCATCCACACTCTTTTTGAATGTATCAAATGGGAACAACAGAGAAATAATCTAAAGGCTGAGATTGGAGAAGTTACAATCGAAAATTTTATTGACAAACTGCGAAATGAATCAAATAGAGAGGCAGTAAACACATACATAAACACCATTATGGTAGAGAAAGAAAAGATTGAAAATGACTTACAAAAAATGTGATAGATCAAACAAAAGGAAGAAGAAAAAGAAAAAGAATAGAAAAAATAGACTAGGTGATCCCTAATATAGTAAATAGAAAAGTAGAGACTCATGTTCACAAACCTAAAGCCATGTCGTAATACCGCAAGGTGGATCCATGCGCTATAGGTATCAGTCCTGAGGAGTGGGTTTTTAGTGGGTATACCAAATTCTGGGAGTCCCACACTCCACGGCGAACAACAACTCAAGATCAATGCCGTGGGTTAGTGCGCAACGCATTTTCCCCTCCTCGTAAAAAAAAAAAAAAAAAAAAAAGGTCTGGGTTAGGTCTGGGTTAGGTCTGGGTTAGGTCTGGGTTAGGTTTAATCACACATATCTCGCAACTGACAATCTACAAATTAGACAAAAAAACAACTATAATAACATCATCACGATAGCCGAACCAACACCCAACAACAAAAACTGGATTTATAGCAAAAACAAAAAGACAGCAATAGAAATAGGATATAAAGACACCATCTGGCACCAATCAGAATACAATATTATAGAAGAAGACTGGCTAGCCATAAAAATCAAAGACTTATTCATATACTCGGTATACTTTGCCCCCAGCATCAAAATAGAAGAATTCCAGGATAAACTAGAAATACTATTCAAACACATCAACAATAACAAAAAACATACTATAGTAGCAGGAGACTTCAATGCACATTCCCCGTTATGGGGTGGTAAAAAAGAAGATCACAGAGGCAGAATAATGACAGCATACATAAACCAAGAAGAACTACACCTGGTCCAAACAAGAGGCAATTACACGTTCCGCAAAGGCAATAAAAAATCCAAAATTGATCTCATGATTGTATCCAACGACATAATCAAATATATAACCTCAGCAACCATACTCCAAGAGAACTCATATTCAGACCACCTTTTCATACAATACAAATTCACGATCAATACAAATGAAAAAGAACAACTTAAAAATATAAAACAAAACCAAAAAACATGGAAACTAAATGACAAAAACACAATTAGATTCACTACAACATTGGAGAGAGAACTAAACAAAATGAAAGGTCTGAATAGCATTTTCATACCAGACACATATGATGAAAACAAAACACAACACACCTACCTCCTCAATGAAATAGATATCTTCTTAGAAGAATATTACAACATCTTTAAAACAACAGCAAATAAAACTATACAAACATCGAATAAATGCGTAAAAAAGGAAGTCTACTGGTGGAATAACGACATCAAAGGACTAAGAAAAAAAGTAAACAGACACAGAAGAAACTATAGTAGGGAACTGGCTAAAAGAAGGAGCAAACTGCAACACAAAGTCCAGGAACTGAAAGCAGCATACACAGACAATAAAAAGAAACTGCAGCAACATATTAAAAAAGCTAAAGCAAACAACTGGCTAATATTTATAGACACCTTAAACAACGATCCATGGGGCAAACCATACAGAGCTATCAATAAAATTATAAAAAATCGTAAACCGGAACCTACAATTTCAGAAAAAAAGGCAGAAGAAATAATTGAAACATTGTTTCCCTCAGACATACAAGAAGAGGAACTACAAACATTAAATAAAAACATCATGGACCCAGATACAATCACCATAGAAAACAGACACTACATTAATACCATTCTCTCCGATGGAAGTATCATAGAAACAGCCACTGGCAGGATCATCAGACCATCACTGGTAGAACCTAAAACAATAGTAGATATAGTTAAAGCACTAAATAACAAAAAAGCGCCAGGACTCGATAATATAAACACCATAATATTTAAAACTATAGTCAAAATAGACCTTAAAAGAATTACACAACTAATAAATAAATGCATACAATTTGGATATTTCCCGACTCCATGGAAAGAACAAAAACTCATGCTGCTTCAAAAACCCAACAAAACAGACCAAAAACCAAACAGTTTCAGACCCTTAGCGATACTTAATAACTGGTCTAAACTCATGGAAAAAATTATCAAAATGCAAATAGATGAACACCTACTACACAATCCATTACATAATCAACAATTTGGATTTCGCAAAAACAGATCGACAGCGGACGCGATACAACAGATCATAGATTACAGAACCACTTCCACTAAAAAACAATTATTCACTATATTAGTAACTCTGGACGTTAAAAACGCATTCAACTCTATAAAATGGTCGAGTATAAGAGACACCATTATTAAAAAAGATTTTCCTCCTCATCTAACAAAGATAATGTTCAGCTACCTTACAAATAGAAAGATTATATACTCACCTAAGACATACCATTATAAAATAGAAAAGAAAATTTATAGAGGGGTGCCACAGGGCTCCATAATCGGCCCTACATTATGGAACTTATCGTATGATGATATCTTCAACATAAATCTTACCAAAAACACGAAACTCATAGCATTCGCAGATGATGTAGCCCTCATCTCCTGCGACAGACAGATGGAAAAATTAAAAGAAAATATCAGAGCAGATGTCAATAAAATAGAATACTGGATGATGAATAAAGGCCTTGAACTAGCAAAAGAGAAAACAGAAGTCATTTCACTCAACAGAAAATTAATACAACCACCACTAAAAATCCCTCTATCACAGAACGTACATATTAATATTTCAGATTCTCTAAGATACCTAGGCCTCTACATGGACAAATATAACAATTACTATACTCACGTAGAAAAAGTCACAACTAAAGCAATCAGACAAGCAGCAATTATCACGAAACTAACTCCAAACATAGAAGGTCCCGGCTATACAACAAGACTATTATACTACAATATCTACGAATCAATAATCCTATACTGCTCAAACATATGGAGCAATGCAATAAACATCCAAAGAAACGTAACTAGGCTAAGAAATTCACAAAAATTGGCACTAGCTAAAGTAGTAAGAGCCTACAACACAACACCACTGATATACCTAAACATACTCACCAACATACCAGATATCATACACATAATTAAGGAAAGAGAAAAACTATTAAAATGGGAAACCCAATACAAGACGGAAAACACACAAAACAACACAACCCAAATACAAGATAACGGGATCACCAGATACACCAGACAAAACACTCGTACACAGAAACCAGAACAAACACCAACGACAGACCACACACCACTAACACATGAAGAAATTAAAAAAATATATAAACTCAGAAGAAAGCAAACAAAAACGGAACTCGGGCTACAGACATTAAATAATATGCAACACATTTGGCACACAGAATACAACAATAAATATCTATACAAATGGATTAAAATTATCAAAAAATGGCACGCAAACTCAAAACAAAATATAACACATTATACAACGCAAATAATGACAGGCAAAGGAATCTTCGGTTCATATCTACACAAAATTAAAAAAGCAAAATCTAACTTCTGCTGGTTTGGCTGCGATGTTATAGACACCCCGGAACACACAATACTAACCTGCAAAAAATGGAACACACAAAGACAAGATCTTAGGGAAGCACTAAACATAAATGTACCACTTACCATCGAAAAATTAGCAGATAAAATAACAGAAAATAAAGAACACTGGGACAAATTTCAAAAGTTAACACAACTAATAATCAAAGACAAGCAAACAGAAGAGTTTAGAAGAATGAAAAATGGAACTAAATAATACTTACGATGTTATAAACACCTCAGACGACGATAATATTCCAATTAGAATAGAAAACCAGCCACATAACCTAAAAATTCAAAAGTTAGTTTTCACCTCTTCTACAAAGGAAATAAAAAATAGAACAAACACAACCAAGTAAAACAGATATAAAACCGCCGATAAATAAAGTACCTACCGAGAATAATAGATCTCAAATTATACGAACAAATAGAAGAAGTATCGCTCCGTAATCCTGAAAATAAAACTATTAGTGTATCAATATTCCTTACATCATCCCATATACTACAACACATAGAGATTAATATATACAATAAAACTACAACGAAAGAAACCTGCACAACATCACAACAATGATCAAAACTAAAATGAGAATGACAAAATAAGGGAAACACAAGACGAGCGTAAAATAAAGGAAATCTATACACCATAGACAAACGCAATTAAAGAGAGAAGACAGGAGACACTAGTTCTAAATGAGAAACCACCTAACCTAACCATAGACTACACAATATATACAGAGAGTAAACTCTCACCACAGAAACAGCCCTAGGAACCACACATACTTTTCCAAAAAAGCACATTACAATACGAACACACATAGAACAATATAACACAAACTAACACGGACTTCATGTCCATAAACTATGTTAATACAAGAAAGGAAACGAGAGTTACAGGAAAGCAATAATTAAGACCACAAACGACATAATAACAAACCCACAAACACACAATCTACTACTGAAGAAAGGGTTACCAGGGTGGCGCTGAGGTAAAGCCAACGGGTAGTTCCAGCGAAGAAAAGAAAAACCACCCACCCACTGGAAGAGGAGCAAGTGTAGGGAGGAGTTTTAGAGGGTAGTCTAAGTTCGCTTAGGAGTCCCTCACGGCCCTCGAATAGCATACGTCCGAAGGTTAGTGCGTAAAAGCATTAAACCTCCCTGCACTTTAAACAATAAAAAAAAAAAAAAAAGGTCTGGGTAAGGTCTGGGTTAGATCTGGGGACTGAGGGTATAGGGGCTTACCTTTGGTGACTCTGATCCAACGGTAGGTATACTGCAGTGGCGGTGGTCCTATACCTAAAATCCTCTCTCTACCTCCTCGTGGTGGTCCCTGGGGCGCACTAAGGTGCGTGCTGAGTGAGAGAGGGGTCTCACGCGCTAATGGCGCAGTCGCTGCTGGTCCTCTGGCCGTGGGCGGTGGGCTGCGTGGGCTGGCTGAGTCCTCCGGGTGTTCCTCTTCTGTTCTTATCCCACCCTCCCTCCCCTTTTTCTCCCCCTTAACACCCTCCCTCCCATCTCTCCCCACCTTAATACCTATCCTGTCCTATGAGTCACCCGCGCCTGGGTTACCCTCATCGTCTACCGATGGGGGTCCCCAGTGTAACGGGTTGACTCTCCCTACCCAATGGGTCGCCCGCGCCTGGGTTACCCCCACTGTCCGGTGGTGGTCCCCAGTATAACGGTGCGACCCAATCCTATCCTATCCTATCCTACTTCCCACTTACCTGGTTGCTCGCCTCCCACGTTGCTCCGCCGTCCCTCGTCCGATGACTGGTGGCGCCTAAAACACACGCGCTCACATACATATTTTCACACACACTTACACTCACCACTCTTACTAAATCCTAGAGCGCTAAACACACACATACACACATACATACAGTACACAATACACTCATACGTCCATAGCGAAAGCTATGGACCACACCACCGCCCAGGTGGTCATGTTTTACCTGGGCGGTGGGGCTTACCTTTGCTGGTTGGCCCAAGAGGAGTAAACCTCTAAAAATCCCCTAGCGTCAAGTTCTTGGGAGTGCGGCGAGGGCGCTATTTGGGCGACTGCGCTTGTCCAATGGCCGCAAGGGTTAAATGCGGCCCCTAGTATTCCCTGGCGTAACGGCCCCGCCTAAGTCGGGCTGCCACCGTCGGTAGAAGGTGTGGCCCACGGCGGCCGACGGTGTGACCAATGGTCCGAAGCCCACTATTAAGGCCAACGAGTGAGGGTGCCTCCGGGTACCGGTAACCAGGGCCGATGTATATAACCATGGAATCTAAAACTAAAACCACAAATACAAACAAAAACAAAGGCAATAAGAGCACGAAAAACACTAGAGACATTAGACTACAATTGACTCACCCTAGGAAGTCCACAGGAGAGTTGAACCTGACTGAAGAAGAGATGTCGGATCTGGGACTCTCCTTCCGGCCCGGCTCATCCAGAGTTGGACATAGCCCACCGCTAGCGAATGTGGACCCAAGTGTGGAGACCCCAGAATCAAAAGTCTCTGAAGTTCCTGTAAGCACAGCCACACCTTTAGCTGAAAACACAGACATAACAGAGATAGAGGTAGATGATAGCCAATCACTGTTTGAAATCGGTAAAAGGAAAAGGAGAAACATCGATGGCATACCGATCCCTATAGAGGGCTCTAATCTACTTCGTGAAATTAAGACTCTAGCGAATGCCACAAGGGAACTACAGCAAACTGTGAGGAACAACAAAGAGGTAGCCCCGGATATTGCAAGGGGAATTGGAGCAGTCGTCAAACACCTCAACGAGCTGCAGAGGGCGTACAAAGCCCAGGGTATGGGCAGTCAGCTGGCCGAGTCTAGACGGAGTAGATAATGCAATAGACTGAAAACTCGTCTCACATTCCAGGAGACAGTGGAAAGGAGTGCTAGCCCGGTACTCACGCGTGAAGACAAGGCAAGCACAAGCAGCACTAAAGTCGAAATGGGTACACAAACGGACTCCTTAGCCGTACATAACATGGACACCCAAACTACACCACCAATCGAACTGCGTACCTAGTTGGTCGACAGGGGCACGCAGACCTCGGATGTTAATGCGGTCGAATTATCAGAAGTCGAGAAATGGGCGACGACTGATGGAAAACTAGACTCGCTTCTAGAGATTGTAGACAGACCTTGGGACAATGAACCACTTGCGAATTCCTACCTCGTTGAAGGAGACATCATCCCGAAGCATGATGAGGACTCAAACATTGCGCTGTTCTCACCTGTCAACCTGGAAACAGAGGAAAAAGGTGAAATACCCAACCTGGACCTAACTAAATGTAGGGAGGTTCTGGGAAGGCAAGATCCCGCTATTGGAGGAGTAGTATATCTAGTTAACGTAGTTAAGATCCCGGTGAACAAACCAAACGAACCGAGATACTACACCAATAGGGAAAATTACGTATTTTTCCTGATCGACAGAGTGAATAAACAAGACGAACCTGCGGTATCTAGTGTATTCAGCGCCCTTAAGGAACTACGGGAGATCCTACTCGAGGACAAGAGGGGCGACATCACCATCGACGCCCATGACTTAATTCCGACGGAGACGCTACGTAAACTTGCTGTAGCAGTATTCTGGAATGCAAAAATCAAAATTAATATACGCCTAAACAGGGCTGACAGCGTAGGAGGGACGAAGAAGAATCCCCTACGGAATACCCAGACTGTTGTTGTCCAAGGCAACAACAGATCGTACGCCGAAATGCTCAAAGCGCTTAAGTCTGACATAAATATTGATAAGGAACATATAGCAATTGAGGGCATCAAGGCAAGCAAAAATGGTGGGGTACTGGTTTCTGTCAAGGGTGATGCTTCGAATGCGGCTAAATTGAGTAGGCTTGTAAACAGCCGAATCAGCGGAGTCAACGCCGCCCTGGGTGGCAGACACTATGCCACCAAAGTCCTACACCTAAGACAAGTGGAAGGTGATGCGACGGCTGAAGATATCCTGAAGGCTATCGCCACGAACATTCCTGAAGCTATTCCTGACACGATAGTGGTCAAAGCGCTAAGGCCGGCACCATTCGGTAGACAAAATGTCACAGTGATTGCGCCTTCATTTGTGGCGGACAGACTTATTAAGGACAAAACATTAAGAATAGGTTGGGGCATCTGCCTTATATTTGAGAGGGAAGACATCCCCCAGTGCTACCGGTGCAAAGAATACGGTCACTTAGCCAGGGAATGTTCGGGCCCCGATCGGACTAAACTCTGTCTTAATTGTGGTCACGACACCCATCTCACAAAGGAGTGTAAGGAGAAGGGCAAATGCTTTATTTGCAATGCAGAAGACCATAGATCCGGCAGTCTTAGGTGCCCAGCCTACCGTAAGGCACTCGAAGAACACCGGAAGAAGAAAAAACTCAAAAATGAAGCTAAAGATCCTAAACTAAGGGACAACCCCAATACAGGCAATAGATTAATAAATAGAAAAATGGGGCCTAGCAGTCAAGACAAAACACCAGACAAAACACCAGGTAAAACAGGCAAAACACCAGGTAAAACAGCAAATAAATAAATAAATAAGTAAATAAATAAATAAATAAACAAATAAATAAATAAATAGATAAATAAACAAGTATATAGCTAAGTAAATAAATAAGTAGAAATATACATAAATAACACAGTATAACAAGCTTAAATATACCAGCCAAAAATATAACAAAATGTGCAATACTAAGCATCTAAGTAAAAACAGTACATGTAAAAATGTAAAAGAGTCCTTACTGAAAATACTACAGATAAATCTGAATCGCTGCAGGATGGCTCAAGAGCTCATGACCCAGACAGTCATAGAGCTGGGTATCGATCTGGTCATCATATCCGAACCATGCAGGATACAAAATTATTGGTATAGTGATCTCAAAGGTGATGCTGCCATCTGGATACCCCAGAGTAGTATAACAAAATTTAACATAGTACAGAAATCTTGGTGCAGCAATGGAGTGGTAGCGGTGCAGGTCGATGAATGTACAGTCTACAGCTGCTACTACTCCCCCAACTTCACAATGGAGAGGTTTGAGGAACTTTTAGATGAGCTAAATAAAAATGTGAAAGTATGTAAAACCAATACGTTCATAGTCGCGGGTGACATGAACTCTAAATCGCCAGCATGGGGCTCTAAAGCATTAGATAGCAGAGGTAAAATAGTCACCGAAGTATGCAACGCCCTGGATATGATCCCGCTTATCAGCGACGGTCAGTACAGCTTCGAGCGAAATGGACATACATCTCTGATCGACATTGTACTGGTAGAACGGAAGCTTGTCGGATACGTAAAAAGCAGCAGTATCCTTGAAGATTTTACGGCATCCGATCACCGCTACATTTTGCATGAGATCACGATGATCGAGAACTTCGCGTTTTCCAAGGTTAAAAACATACACCAATATAAGAAAAGGACAAAGATCGACTATGACAGATTCACAAAAATATATAAAGCACTAAGCGAGTGCGTGAACCCCAAACTAATCTCCAACAAGGAGGACATTGATGCATATATAGAGATGATCCAAGATGTGACCGATGCTTCCTGTGCTGAAGTTCACCCAGCCCTGAAAAATAAAAACGCCACGTGGTGGTGGAATGAGGAGATAAGAGAACTCAGACGTGGGGCTGTGAAAGCACGCAGGGTGTTACAAAGAATCCGCGCAAAAAATAAAAAAGATAAAAAGAAAAATGAGGACGAGGTGAACCAGAAGTTGCTATACTACCGGGAAGCCAAAAAAATGCTTAAAACGTCCATAATAAAGGCCAAAACACAAGCCTGGAAGAGGATGATTGAGGATGTCGAGAGTGATGTATGGGGTAAACCATACAAATGGGTCATGTCCACGCTTAAGGGTAAACCCCCTCCTACAAGACTCAGTAAGAATGAAACCCTCCAAATAGTTCACTCGTTGTTTATGACCAAACCTCTGGACAACCATAACATACCCTCAGTTCACCCCTGGGCAGGGGTATTCGATGGGCAGGATGCCTGTATCACGGTGGATGAGATACTAAGGGCGATTAAGACTATCAAGAGGAAGGCTCCGGGCCTGGATGGCTTACCGTCAGATGTGGTGTGGCATCTGGGTAAAACTGCTACAGATCACATCGCCCACGTCATTGACTGCTGCTATCGGTTGGGTTATTTTCCTGACTCTTGGAAAAAGGGCCGTTTGGTCCTTATCCCGAAGAAGGTAGATTCAAATGGCAAAGTGAGCAGGAGACCACTGTGTATATTATCGAATTTAGCTAAAATATTCGAGTATTGCATTAAAAACAGGCTAATAGAAAAAATAACATTTGCTGAAAATCAGTTTGGGTTCTGCAAACGGAGGAGCACGGTCCAGGCCATCGCAGGTCTTGTGGAAAAATGGAACCAGGCTAAGGCGAAAGGACATCACTGCCTTATGGTTGCCGTTGATGTCAGGAATGCATTCAACAACCTGCGGTGGAGTAACATAATGAAAGCGTTAACTAAAAGGAAAATACCCTCTAAACTATATAGACTGATTGGAAATTACTTACAAAACAGGTCCGTAGTGGTTGAAGCCGGAAAAGAGACATCTGACGTTGACGTGTATGCTGGAGTTCCGCAAGGGTCAGTCCTAGGGCCCATCCTCTGGAACATTCAATACGATTATTTATTAAAGACCAACTTACCCAGAGGGGCGACCATACTAGGCTTCGCAGATGATGTGGCCCTGATTGTATCAGCTAGAGACATGGAAACGGTGACTCAGATAACTGACAGCTCCCTAAAAATAATAAAAGGATGGTTTGATAGAAACCAACTTACATTAGCACAAGAAAAAACTGAACTGCTCCTACTCACCGGGCGGAAATCCCCCGAAACAATGAAGATAAGTTTTGGAAACAGTACCCTCTGGTCCAGTAAGGAGGTTAAGTACCTGGGGATAATTCTTGAAGGAAACCAGTCGTTCAGTAAACACATACGCGTAACATCTTTGAAAGCTGCTAAAGTAGCAGGAGAATTATCCAGGATTCTACCCAGGGTTGATGGATGCAGCTACTGGACGAGGCTCCTCTATTATAGAGTGGTGGAATCGGTTATGCTCTATGCGGCTCCGATTTGGGCCCTATCTGCGTACCTGAGCAAAAATACAGTTTGGTTAAGACACTCGCAGAAAAGTGCTCTTATCAACATAACAAGGGCTTACCGAACCACGTCGTTGGAGGCCTTATGCGTCCTATCGGCCTGTCCCCCGTTGGACCTAGTCGCCGACGAAAGGTATAGGGTGTTCACCAGGAGCATGGAGCTAGAAGACAGCCTGGGGGAGGTAGAGTATAAGAGAAAAATTATAGAGATCAAGAAATTAGAAAAAGAAATTACAATGAAAAAGTGGCAAATTAGATGGAAAGAAGCTAGAAATGGAAGATGGACTTACCGGATCATACCCAACATCGCTGACTGGATAGAATGGGGTCCCCCGATCCTGGACTTTCACCTGACCCAAATACTTACCGGACACGGCTGCTTCGCTGAGTACCTGAAAGGAAAAAAGATTTACAATAGTGACCTATGTATAGCCTGCAATTCATCTATAGACAACTCGGAACATACGGTATTTCACTGCATCTGCTGGAAGACAGAAAGAGAAAACCTGATGAATAAAATTGGCATACTTACCCTGGACAATCTCATGGAGACCCTAAAAAACAAAACCAAAAGAGAAATTCTAAAGGAGTACATAAATGATATTATGAAGAAAAAGGAACAAATAGAAAACATTCTCCAAAAACACAAAAAGAGGAAAAAGAAAGTACATATGTACATATGTATATAGATGTACGTGTGTGAGTGTGTGGGTATGTATATATGTGTGTATGGGCTACATGTATGCCTGTATGTGTGTGAGTGTGTGGGTATGTGTAAGTGTGTGTGTGTAGGTATGTATATAGATGGCTACATGTGCCTAGGGCACAATATGTAAATAAAAATTGTATATAAAAACAAATTGTACATATAATAACACCGTAAATGTTCTACCCGCTACGAGTAGATGTGTAGATAAAACCATAAGTGGACACAAATAAGCTAGGAGAAGAATTTGTAAACAACAAGCGAAAGCATAGGAAGACAGAAGACCAAATTTCAAGCTAAGAAGATAAAAGACTCTATAGTGATAAAATGAAGCGAAAATAAAAACCAAAGAGCTGTAATTACAAGACGTATGCCTCCATGAAGTAATACCGGAAGGTGAATCCGTGGAGGCAGAGTCTCAGACACCAGTCAGACTCCGAGGAGGGGTTTTAGTGGGTAACCAAGATCTAATGGAGTCCCACACTCCCTGACGACAAACATCTTAACATCATGTCAGGGGCTAGTGCGTAACGCATTTCCCCTCCTCGTAAAAAAAAAAAAAGGTCTGGGTTAGGTCTGGGTTAGGTCTGGGTTAGGTCTGGGTTAGGTCTGGAACTAGCAACGGAACTTGCCGCAACCCTGGAAATAGACCACAGGGAAGTAATAACTAAAACAATAAGGTTCGCCTACGGGGGGACGAGAACAGCCATTATCTCGATCCCGACCGAGGCTGCGGCTAAAATAAAAGAAGAACAAAGGGTAAGAATAGGGTACACCGTTTGTTCGCGATCACGCTCGCTCAGGATGAGCATTTTGAATTCCCTCGTCCGCTCGCCCCGCGCTCTCACGAACCGTCGTGAGCCCGTTACGCGGATCCCCGTTACACCCCGTCTACCTTGCGATCATGCGACTCCGGAACCCCAATCCGCGGGCGCTAATTAACGTGTGATCCTGCGTAACCAATCCGCGGCGTTCTCGGAATTTCGGAATCTCGTCCGTTCCTAGAATTTCGAACACTTCCGAACATCTCGTAGCGACAATCAGATCTCTCGTTGTCTCTGTCTCGCTCATCTGATTGTCTGCCGCGGCAAAGTCGCGAGTGTGAACTCACCGGAACTTCAATTATACTGTTTCTTTATTCATTTTGTTACGTTTTGTACAGTAATTTCTGAGATAAAATACAGTCCACTTGTTCTCGTGCACGTGCTCGCATCAACACTCTCGTGGTTTTTCAACTTCACGCACAGCGCTGTGCGTTTCCAGCTCCTTGTTCCTTCGGATCTCGCGGTCATTGGTCGTGTCCGAAACACCGTTTGTAAAATCAACAAAGCTCAGAACCTTATTAGATGTTTCAGATGCCATGAGTTCGGGCATATGTCTTACTCATGTAAAACACAGATCCAAGGAAGAGAAATATGCAGAAGATGCGGAGCAACTGGCCACACAATCGACGGCTGTAAGGCAATCAGATGCTGCATCTTATGCACTAGGAGGGGGGTGCCTGTGGCAAGGGCAGAGCATATAGCGGGGGCGGCAAACTGTCCCCAATATATCGATTATGTAAAATCCCTTAAGGGTGGAGAAAGAAAAAAGATTTCACCCTAAAAATTTTACAGCTGAACGCGAACCATTGCACGCTTGCACATAACTTGCTGACGCAAGCAGCGATGGAAAAAGAGGCGGATATCATCCTTGTTGCGGAACCGTGGAGGAACCCTGGAAGGTGGGTGTACAGCAGAAAGGGCACGGCAGCGATCTGGACCACCGGCTATAACGGAATTATCAAACAACAAGACGGTGACAGGGAAGAGGATGATTTTGCAGCCATTAGAGTAGGAGGGTACACCGTCATAAGTTGCTACATTTCTCCTAATGTTTCAGCGACAGTGTATGCAAAAAAACTCAAGAAGCTGAAGGAATACATCAAGGAAGAGCAGGACAGGGGCAACAGGATAATTGTCGGAGGAGACTTCAACGCGAAATCTCCAGCTTGGAACTCCGACAAGCAAGATTTAAAGGGTACGTACCTACTCGATACCCTTAACAATCTTGAAATACATCCTGTTGCCCCGATCGGTGGCCCCACCTTCTGTAAAGGAAATGCAAAGTCTAACATAGATTTTATTGCAACGAGTAAAAAGGTACTCGACGAAGGGAAAACGCTGTCAAGGGTCCTCCACGGAGACTACACAGCATCGGATCACAAGTACGTGCTCACAACGGTGGAGACGAAAGTTGACCTGAAAAAAAGGAAGCCGCCATGGAAATGCTGGAAAATTACGAGGGACGGACTCGAGGATGCAGCCCGGAATTTTACGGATACAATCGCGGAGAAAGGGATCCTCAACAAGGACGAATACTACAGCGAAGAGGAAGAAAGGAAATTTCTATCAGCGATAAGGGAAGCGTGTGACAAAGCCATCAAGGCAGCCACAGAACAAAGTAGGACAAGACCGGAAAACCCCTGGTGGAGCAAGGAACTGGAGAGGCTAAGGGAGAAAACGCAGAAGCTGCGAAGAAATCTCCAAACATCAAGAAGAAGGGGAAATGAAGATATGACGACGGTATGCAAGATGCTGTATAAAGCAGCAAAAACGATGCTGAAGAAGGAAATATTCAAAGCGAAAGAAGAAAAATGGGAAGAAATGTTGGCCGGAATTGAAAAAGATCCTTGGGGCAAGCCATACAAGATCGTATTAAGGGAGTTAAAAACCGCCCCTCCAATAACGGAACTGTCCCAGGATCTGATGGAAAAGGTAATGGTAGAGCTTTTTCCCAGAAGAAAAACAACAAACGACGCACGGACAACGGAAGCAAGCAGGTATACTACCAACAGGATGACAAATAGATACTTTAATGGTGTAACTAACGAGGAGATACTAACAGCGTCAAAAAAGCTGAAGACAGGGAAAGCAGTCGGGCTGGATGGAGTCCCGGCAGAGATAATCAAGCTCCTAACGATCGAAAGGCCGAAGGAGTTTGCAGCGTTAATGACGGGAATTCTAGCCAGAGGAAAAATACCCGAGGACTGGAAGAAGGCAAGGGTAATCTTACTCCCCAAGGAGGGAAAAGACCCGACTACGCCCTCAGCTTATAGACCGATATGTATCATGGACGCAGTGGCGAAACTCTTCGAATACATAGTGCACAAAAGGCTAATAATTGCACTAGGGGAGGAACCTTTCAACAGAGCCCAATATGGATTTACGGAAGGCAAATCCACGGTGCACGCCATAGAGTACGTCATGAAGAAAATTAATGAATCCACAGAAAAGCAACACTATGCAGCTATCATCGCGCTAGATGTTAAAAATGCTTTTAACACAATCGACTGGCAGGCGATACAAAAGCATTTGGAGAAGAAGAACATAGAGCAATACTTGAAGAAGACTTTGGAAGATTACTTCAAGAACAGGAGAATAATCTATGTGCAGGACGGCCTCAGCAAGGAACTCGAAATGCAAATGGGAGTACCACAGGGTTCTGTACTTGGGCCGACCCTGTGGAATCTTGTATACGACGCTGTTTTAGAAAAAGAAAATCCGAGATGGTGCGATAGGAGAGCATTCGCGGACGACTTAATACTTTTCGTAGAAGACACAAGCCTGGACGGCCTCAAGGCGAAGGCAAAAAAGATGACTAGCGAAACGAATGTATGGATGGAGTCCGTGGGGCTCGAAATCGCAACAACAAAAACTGAAATAATGATGGCAAACAAGAAAAGGCTGCCAGAAGATTTCCATTTCGATATAGCAGGGTCAAACGTGAAACCAGGTAACACCTTAAAGTATCTAGGCGTAAGACTGGATGACAGGAAAAAATTTGACGAACATCTCAAGAATGCGACGAACAAGGCCATAAAGGTGATGGCGGCACTCAGCAGAATTACGACAAACCTGGGTAAGACATCGCAAAGGGTAAGAAAACTATATTACCTTACCGCAGAATCAGTAGTACTGTATGGAGCACCAATATGGGCAGAAGCAGCAAAACTAAAAGAAAACGATAGACTACTCAGAAGTACGCAGAGGATTGGCCTTTCGAGGGTGATTTCATCATATAAATCAGTCCCAGTGGATACCCTCTGTGTTCTCGCAGGTATACCACCGTGGAGTTTGAAAATCGAGGAAAGAAGGAGGATATTTAAATGGGAAAATATCATCCTCAATTTCAAACACACATATGATAGAAGAAACCCAGAAAGAACAACCACCAGGGGTGGAACGGTCAGAAGTTATAACGAAGAGGAATACCTAGGAGAAAGGGAGGAAGAAAATCTAGAGGAAGAAGAAAAGGAACTTGAAGAATTAAAAATAGAAGCAGAGGAGATACGACGAGAATTAAATGATCGACATAAAAGTGACGTGAGGATCCTACTCAAGAAAAGAATAAGAAAAAGGGCAAAGGAACTGACAAATAAAAGGTGGCAAAGACGCTGGAACGAAGCTCCAGTGGGAAGGTGGACTAATAGACTAATCCCGGACATCCAGATATGGACGGACAGGATGCACGGCGACTTGGACTACTATTTGACACAATGGATCACCGGCCATGGAGTCTTCAATACATTCAGGAAGAGGATAGGAAAATCCAACACGGAGGAGTGCTGGTACGATGAAGGGGTGCCAGACACCCCGGAGCACACCATGATCTTCTGCTCGAGATGGCAGAATGAAAGGGAGACACTCTTCAGAGAGATTGGAATTAATCCTACCTACTCCTCACCAGAATTATTGATAGACACCATGCTCAGCAACGAGAATGCATGGTATATGGGCCGGGACTACATTACGAAGATACTCAAGGAAAAGGAGGAAGAAGAGAGAGACAGAGAAAGAAGAGGAGACGACTCAGATATGGCATCTGTGATAATTGAGGAGGACCTGGAGTCGGGAGACCCGGAAAGAACTTACGGTCTCTAACAGGGAAAACCAAAAGGAAGGAGACGAAAGAAGAACAGGCTCGACTTCATTTGTATATATATTTGTTTATTTATGCATATTTATTTAGACATGTACATACTCATGTTACAGGTGAGACTGGTACGTATAATGTCATATATATATATATATATATATATATATATATATATATATATATATATATATATATATATGTGTGTGTGGATATGTAGGAATGCAAGTATGATATATCGGAGAGACTGTGTGTATAAAGGTGCGTTATGGTGAGAAAACCTGTAAGAAAGAGAGAAAGAAAGTATGAATGAAATATAAAGGATAAGCTTACCTGGGAAAGCAAGTGAGTTTTTCTTTTAATTTACATAAGCGAGGTGTAAAAGGTTTGCAAGTACGTGCGTGTGAACCTGAAAATATAAAAATGTGTAAAAGTTAAAAAGGAATAAGAAATGCAATATATGAAATGAATCTATACTTACCAGTACGCATGTATGAATGAATGCATGGATGTTTCTCGTATGAAAGTATGAAAGACGAAGTGTTTAATACAAGTATGAGTAAGAGAATAGATGAATGAAAGAGAATGCGAGTAGCATCTGAGAAAAAGAAGAAGAACGAAAAAGTGGTAAAGAGAGATAAACAAGTATGGAAGTAAAAGAGAGAGAACGTAGAAATTGTTTGGTTAAAAGATACGAATAAGACGAAGACAAGCGGAAAGCTGTCCTCGCATCGGAAACGACCCAACAATCGAAACTAGGACAGAATGAGGAATGTACAAGAAGAGAGTAAGGTAATGTGGATGCTGTGAAGAAGTGAATAGAGAGAGAGGAATGCGAGATCGAATAAGACGAGGACGAAGGTCATCTTCGTCAGCGCATCGAAGAACCTTGTACAAGCGTGGAGTGACAGTAGGAGAACATGGGAGAGAGAGAAAGAAGAGAGAGAGGAATAGGCGAATGCGAACTATCTCTGACAGATGGGATATAATTAAGATACTCCGTCTGGAAAGAGATAGGAAAAATTACAAATGACTAAAATTTTGTTCGCTTTTTTCTGAGCAAATTGCAGGACGAGATCTTAACAAAAACCCCCGAGGAGAAACCTGGACAAGGATTGCAGAAAAGGTGGAAGGGAAGCTGGAGGATGCGGAGTTCTCGGACGCACGAGTAAGCGACCAGGGCTAGGCGAAAGCCCGAGAAGATGCAGAAATGCGGGGCCGGGTCATAGCTGAGCACTGGACGCAGAAAGAGAAGAAGAGGAACTCGGCAGATAAAAACTTCCACGGACACCAGGAGCGGATGCAGCAAAAACTGCAACAGTACCAAGGACTGGATAAACTGCATCAACGGCGGACTACACAACCTCCATAATCGCTGAAATCAGGGAAAGAACATTCACCTGAAGCAAAGGTCATCTCCTCACCCTGGAATCTTACTCGGGGATAGATTGGACAAGAGAATGTATCTATTTATTCATTCATTTATAATTTATAAATTTATTTATAATTTTATAATTCATGTGTAAAATATGACGATTAGAGAGGCAAATCTATAGTAACTAGAATCATTAGAGTAGGATTAGAGTACTACTGTAAACACCACAGATTACCTTCGCCAATTCTTTAACAATAAATAGTCAAAGTAGTCAATGCAGTTGGTAAACATAGTATTTTAAAACGTAGAAATAATAGGAATTAGAAGATCTAGTTGACGACAACGTATACCGGTGAACGTCTGTGCCCCTTGCAATAGGCACACAGGTATACGACAAAGTAGTTTAGTAGATTGACAAGATGGCTGACACAAGACAGGATATATTTTTATTAATTAAACGACAAGGAATACATGGATCACTCTCAAATTGTAAACGGGATGCTTTTTCAACCCGCGAGGTAGATTAGTACAAAAATTTTTAAGCAAAATAGTATAGTTTAAAAGATATTTCTCGGGTAACAAATTTAAAAATTTTTTTACAAAACTGAAAAATATATAGCGATTTAGAAGTTTTTCATCTCTGGGGGTAAGTCGAAAATATAAAGGAAAAAGGGATCTAAATCCACTTTTACTTGGGAAGACACGACAGCGCATGCGCGGGTGACTCTACCAAGCAGAGAAAGTGAGAAAGAGCGATACGGGAAGCTCAGCAGTGTGAAGAGGATGGAAACACTTTCTATTTAGATTCTAACATGGCAATGCTCCGAGCGACAAGAACGCACGGTTACATACATGTCACCACCGATAGCTTTCAATAAACTTATTAGTTTTTGGAATTCTGGAGGCTGGTTGGGTGAGTAACCGGCTGCGGTCCTTCGGGCGTTGCACATGCAACGTGGGTGTATGCAATGCACACCCACAATTAGTAGAGATTACAGTCTAATTAATCTAAACAATTTCTATACTGATTAAAGCAAGTTAAAAAAGAGGGATTAATATATTAATTAATGAAACCAGAAATCAGACGCACAATGCTCCTCGTGGAATTGGGGAAGCAGGTCCGTAGGGAGGTGATCCATAAATTTATTCGAATCTGATCCAATAGTACGTTGGAAAAGTTAAAGAGTGAGAGAGAGAGAACTAGATACTCTGTTGCGCTCTCACTCCAATACATAGGGATGACTCATCGCTGGCCGTTGTGAGGCATGACTTGGCAATAGCCAAGCATGCGGACAAGGAGAGGGGTGAGGCAAAGAGGGAAGCACACAAAACGGTTAGGGAATGAACGAAGACGGAAACGACAACAGCCGCAAGGTGAAAACCGCCGCGGCTGTTGTCACACCGAAAAACGTTAGGCCACAAAGACGATACGTACACACAGATACACCCTCGTTCGAAATATAAGAAGATTAAGAAATTCACAAAAACTCGCACTAGCAAAAATAGTAAGGGCTTACAACTCAACACCACTGATTTACTTGAATATACTGACAAACATACCAGACATAATATCTATAATCAAAGAAAGAGAAATATTATTAAAATGGGAAACAAATTACATCACAGAAAATCCACCAACTAATGCAACCACACCACAAAACCATACAAACATTAGAACGACCAGATCGCAAATACAAAACCAGTCAACTCAACCATATATAAACCCCAATAATAAAATAAAATCGCAAGAAGATTTCAATAAAGAACTCAAAAATAAAAGAAAACAAGCAAAAACAGAAATTAGAGAGGAAACACTTAATATTATGGAACAAACATGGCACACAGAATACAAAAATAAATACCTTTATAAATGGATACAAAACATTAAAGCTTGGCACACAAATCCAAAACTAAATATCACGCACTACACCACACAAATACTTACAGGCAAAGGAATTTTCGGTACATATCTACATAAAATTAAAAAAGCCAAATCCGATATATGCTGGTTTGGATGTAAGGTCATCGACACCCCGGAACACACAATAACAACTTGTAATAAATGGGACAAACAGAGAGAAGATTTTCGAACAACGTTAAATATCAACCTTCCATTAACAATAGAGAAAATAGCAGCCAAAATAACAGAAAAAAACGAATACTGGGACAAATTTCAAAAGCTAACACACATTATTATCAGGGATAAACAAGCAGAAGAGTTCAGAAGAATGAAGAACGGCACAAAATAAATTAAAATCGACACAAGAAAACTACAAACCTTATAAAAGACATACCAGCAATACACACGAGCAGCATAGATAATATACCAAACAGATAAGAATCTCCAAAAAATAAAATCTTCAAAAATAAGGCAGGATCATATGATCAAGACATACTCGTCCAAACTGCATACTCTCTGCAAATAAATAAAACATTAATATTAAATAAATCGCATGTCATTTAAACAAACATCGAAAATAGCAACAAAACCACAACCTAATAAATTCAGAAATGTACAAGAAATAGATCCGAAGAATAAACTCAAAATAGATTGCTAGTACGGTAATGATTCATATAAAGAAATCAAATCAAAATAATTATAAATAAGAAACAAATTCAGAGAAGTAGAAACCGCAAGCTAGAAGAAAATATACTACTAAGCCCAGATAATGTAATTTACAAAATGTGGTTTAACACAGACTCCACTAATATAAAATACAAGATAATTCAGTTACAAATAAACTACATAAGAACATAACCTCAAATCAAGACCAATTAAATACTTACAAAACGTAGCCAACGCAAAAATAATCCTTACATCCAGAACATTAGAAACAACAAACAAACCCGACCAACATAAATGGAAATAAATAGGACAAACTATATCAATATAACCTGCAAACCAGTAACATAACCTAGAAATTTTAACATAGATATTAGAAACTATACACATACGAAACATTCATACAGACTATACACAACACTATAACACTCCAAAAAAAACCACAATATAATTTTAATAAATCCATATTACAAAATACATGACAAATAGAAACCACTGTCTCAAGAAAAACACAACCAAGTCTAGTCAAACCAATAACGTAGCACCAACATAATAAACTATAGAAAAGAAGATCACAAACAACTAAATAAATGTAAATTGAGGACTAAAAACGAACTAATTACAAGAAAAGTAAGAGACAACAAAATAAAAAGACCAGAAACCACATTGCTATAGGAGATGATCATCGGACACCAAACAGTCATAAACTACCAAGGTACAAGATAGTCACCATAGATACAAAATAAGTACCCACCAACATGAACTAAACAACCAATAGAAAGGAGAAGATCATCGGACACCGAACAGTCATAAACTACCAAGATACAAGACAGTCACCATAGGTACAAAATAAGTACCCACCAACATGAACTAAACAACCAATAGAAAGGTAACTTATTTAACAATAATAAACTCACAGAAAACCGTAAATACAACAAAGGAACGTGCTAATATTACACAGAACAAATATACTGTTACAAACAAATAATAAAATAATAAAGTAATACGAAACAAATAAACGTATAAATACCTAGTAAAAACCTAAACAAACATTCTTTTCTGTTACGTGCAAGATAAAACTAATACATACTAGACCAGAAAAAATTCTATAAAACATCTAAATTATATTCAAAATATAGACAGACCACCAAAAAACCTAACCTAGACTAAAAGTGCTAAACAAATATAACCAGAATACAAATACTATAAACAACAAACAAAATTTTGACGTTAATTCACAAGTGACCCAAGGACTAAACAAGGGAAATATTGGGTGGCGCTGATGTATAGCCGGAAGGTAGTTCCAGCGAAAAAAAGAAAATCCACCCACCCACTGAGGAGGAGCGCAGTGCAGGGAGGAGTTTTAGAGGGTAGTCTAAGCGTGCTTAGGAGTCCCTCACGGCCTACGGATAGCATACGTCCGTAGGTTTGTGCGTAAATGCATTCAACCTCCCTGCACTCTAAACAATAAAAAAAAAAAAAAAAAAAAAAAAAGGTCTGGCTTAGGTCTAATAAGCGAGTTCTGTCAGGCATCAAAGAATGTTAAAGTAGGTATAAAAGAACTAGCCAAAAATTTAAAAGACGATTTAAATAAAATGAATAGAAGTATAGGAAACTGGAGCAGATCTCTGGACTACGTTCTGGAGAAAAATAAGAAAAGCGGAAAACCGATCGAAGTCGCAGTTCAAACATCGCCCAGACTTCATACGGGAAGTGGAGAATTCGTAATAGACAATAATAAGATAAATTACGATTTACAGGAAAAAGACGAAAATAGGAAAAAGCAAAGACAGAAACAAAAGAGGAAACAGAAGGAGGCCACTTCCGAAACGTCCCCCTCGAAAGCTAGTTCGAAAGACAAATATAAGGACAACGAGGAACAAGGACCGGCCACCAGGAACAACGAATGGAAAGAGGTTAAAAATACGAAGGAGGAAAAGAGGAAAAAAGCGGAGGAGAAAAGAAGAGAGAGGGAAAAGAAGAGAGGAAGAGACAAGAGGAGAAAAAGAAGGAAGCAGCAGAAAAAAAGCGTGCGAGACCCCCCCCCCCTCCTCCAAAAACAGATGCGGTAATTATTAAGGCAACTAATTCGAAAACTTACGCAGATTTGTTTAAGGATTTGAAGAAAGGAGCACCAGGCAAGCTCAATGATATCCAGACGGTAAGGAAATCGAGAGGAGGCGATTTAATTATCGAACTGGAGAGGAAGGCCGACTCGTGCACCTTTGAAAAAACCGTACGAGAAACATTAGGAACGGAACTCTCAATCAGACGCATGGCACCGAGGGAGAGTTACGAGATCAAAGGTCTGGATCCGTCGATCGAGAGAGACGAGTTAATAACAGAATTGGCAACACTTACAGAAGGTAACAAAAATGATATCGTAATTAAAACAATGAGATACGCTTTTGGAGGAACGAAGACAGCAATCGTATCTGTCCCGGCATCGGCTACAGGAAAAATTAACCGAGAAGGGAAGATAAAAATTGGGTACACTGTTTGTCGTATCCAGAAAGCGTTAAATCTAATAAGGTGTTTTAAATGCCACGATTTCGGACATATGACATATACATGTCCGGAGAAAAATCAAGGCAAAGAAATATGTAGGAGGTGCGGGATTCAAGGTCACTCGATCGACGGATGCAGGGCAATACGATCCTGCATTCTTTGCACGAGGAGGGGGGTCCCAGCATCAAAAGCAGAACACGTAGCGGGGGCGGCAAACTGCCCCCAATACTTGTCATATGTAAAATCCCTTAAGGGTGGAGAAATCAAAAATATTCACTCTTAAAATTTTGCAGCTTAACGCGAATCATTGCACGAGAGCACACAACCTCTTGATGCAGACAGCAGTGGAAAAGAAACCGGATGTAATCTTGGTGGCAGAACCACTTAAAAATCCTGGAAACTGGATATACGGAAGGAAGGGAACGACAGCGGTTTGGGTCACCGGATACAACGGAATTTTCAGAATCCAAGACGGTGACGTAGAGGAAGATGATTTTGCAGCTATCAAAATAGGAAAATATACCGTAATAAGTTGTTATATATCTCCTAATATTTCAGCTGCGGTGTACTCGACAAAAATTGGTAAACTAGCAAAATTCATCAAGGAAGAGCAGAATAAGGGCAACAGGATAATTGTCGGAGGGGATTTTAATGCAAAATCCCCCGCCTGGAACTCCAACAAACAGGACACTAAGGGCACATACCTACTGGACACCCTTAACGAACTCGACATACATCCTGTTGCCCCTTACGGTGGCCCAACCTACGTCAAAGGGAATGCTTCCTCTAACTTGGACTTTATAGCCACAAGTAAGGAAATTGTCAACGAGGGAACAGTAACTTCCAGGGTTCTCGAAACGGAATCAGCTTCAGATCATAAATACGTCCTATCGAACATCGAAACGTTAAAAGATCTCAGAAGAAAGAAACCGATATGGAAACGTTGGAAGATTACTGTTTAGGATTAAGCGTAGCTATAATGTAATTTTAAGTCTGTTTGAGATCACGCGCTACGGCCCTGGGGAGCGCCCCGTGCCCCGTATACCATGTCTTCCCGATCCTGCGAATCACCTGTGCGCGACGCCTTTTGTTTTCGGCGTTTCTCGGAATCGCGCGCAGCCGATATGCGATCACGTGATCGATGGGAATTACCGGTGATCGCGTTATTACCATAGCCGTCTTTGTCCAGCTCTGTCTCGTGCTCTGTATCGTGCTCGATACTCGTTGACACACACACTCGCGCCCATCTTTAGATTCAATCATTTCGTTTCTGCTTTTCGGCATCCGACTTCACGCTCATCTCGATCGCGTCAAGCCACCGTGATTGTCCACATCATTGTCGTTTCCGCGAGTGCGTAAAATAAACCTTATATATTTCGTTACACACGTGCGAAGTGAATCTTTCTGCTTTCCTTCGCTCTCCCGACCGTTATCTCCCGTTCCTTCCCTCACGCTTTTCACTCCTTTGAAATTCCGAACTCCCTCCTGTGTTCGTACCCGATCCCATTCCCATACAGTCCACTCAACAAAATCCTCGTCCCGGGTTCCCGAACAATTACGAATACTAGCTTTGAGAACGCGGCCCATCAATTCAACTCTATTCTGGCTTCAAAAGGAATCCTGGGAAAGGATAATTTCTTGAACAAGACGGAAGAAGAGGAATTTGTGGACGCCATCGAACAAGCATGTAACAGGGCCTTTGAACCTGCACCGGAAACAACGGGAAGAAGACCGGAAAACCCCTGGTGGAATAAAGATCTGGAACTGAAAAGAAAGAAAGCTATGAGACTCAGAAGACAGATGCAAAATGCAAGGAAAAGGAATAAGGAGGATGAGCTTCTAATTTATGAAGAACTGTATAAACAAACGAAGAGGGAACTGGGAAGAGATATATACAAAGCCAAAAGAGAAAAGTGGGAAGATCTAACTGCGGGAATAGAAAAGGATCCTTGGGGCAAGCCGTACAGACTGGTGTTAAGAGAGCTAAAAGCGGCTCCCCCAATCTCGGACTTGTCCAGAGAATTAATGGAAAAGGTAATGGCAGGGCTCTTCCCTAGGAAAGAACTCAACGTCTCCTTATCAACTTTTCAAGAAGAACCAACAGATACCTGGACGGAATGCGAGAGTTTCATAGGAATAAATGAAGATGAAATCACGACAGCGGCTGATAAATTAAAAACCGGGAAAGCAGTAGGATTAGACGGAATCCCAGCCGAAGTAATAAAATTCTTAGCCGAAAAATTCCCCAAGGAATTTGCGGCATTGATGACGGGAATTTTAAGGAGAAGTAAAATTCCAGACAACTGGAAAAAGGCGAGGGTAATTCTACTGCCCAAACCAGGAAAGGATCCGACAACGCCCTCAGCATACAGACCCATTTGCATAATCGGTGCGTTATCTAAACTTTTTGAATATGTTTTGCAGAACAGACTACTTAAGGCTCTAGGAAGTGAACCGTTCAATAGAGCGCAATACGGATTCACAACAGGCAAGTCGACGATTCATGCGGTCGATTACATACTCAAGAAGATCAGAGAAGCCACAGAACGACAACATTTCGCGGCAATCATCGCTCTTGACGTGAAAAATGCTTTCAATTCGATAGATTGGCAATCGATCCATGAACACGCGAAGAAGAGGAACCTGGAACCTTATCTAACAAAGATTCTGCAGGACTATTTCAAAAACAGAAAAATCATGTACACCAATGATAACAAAGATAAAGAATTCGATATGCACATGGGTGTTCCACAAGGATCAGTACTTGGACCAACTTTATGGAACCTGGTATATGATGCTATACTGGAAAAGGAAAATCCGAAATGGTGTGACCGAAGAGCGTTCGCCGATGACCTCATCTTATTCGTGGAGGACACAAACCTGGAAGGATTAAAATCCAAGGCAAATAAGATGTCCTTAGAGGTAAAGGAATGGATGAGATCGGTAGGACTGGAAATAGCATGTCAGAAAACGGAGATTATGATGGCGAACAAGAAGAAACTTCCTGAAGACTTCAAGTTCACCATTGCAGGAACTGAAATTAAACCGAACAACACGCTTAAGTATCTGGGCATTACTCTGGACGAAAGAAGAAAATTCGAAACACATCTGACGAATGTTACGAATAAAGCAATCAGAGTAATGGCAGCGCTAAGCAGGATCACAACGAATCTAGGAAAAGTTCCAGAAAGAATTAGGAGGCTCTACTATCTGACAGCAGAATCCGTCGTTCTTTATGGAGCACCAATATGGTCGGAAGCAATCACATACAGCGAAAATAGGAGAATTCTTAGAAACACGCAAAGAATCGGGCTGTCGAGGGTCGTCTCGTCGTACAAGTCTGTCCCAGTCGACACTCTCTGCGTTCTGGCGGGTATCACACCATGGTACCTAAAAGTCAAGGAGAGAAAACTAATATTCGAATGGGAAAATAAAATCTTTAAATTCAGACACACGTACACGAGATCGAATATAGAAAGAACCATTTCCACCAGGGGTGTAACATCAAGAAGATACAACGAAGAAAACTATCTCGAAGAAGCGGAAGAAGAAGCCAGAGAGGAAGAGGAAAGAACATTCAGGGATCTTATTGAAGAAATTGAAGAAATAAGAGAAGAAGAAAACCCTGAAACGACGGAAGAAGCGAAAAAGAAAAGGATTAAGAAGAGAATAAGGAAAAGAGCCAAAGAGCTCACCTACAAAAAATGGCAAAAATCGTGGAATGAGAATCTGGTAGGAAGATGGACCTACAGACTCATTCCAGATATACAGATATGGATGGATAGGAAACATGGACCGGTGGACTTTTACATTTCTCAATGGATGACTGGACATGGGGTCTTCAATACGTTCAGGAAAAGAATCGGGAAAGCCACCTCGGAGGAATGCTGGTATGATCAGGGGGTGGTCGACACCCCCGAACACACCATAGTCTCTTGTTCTAGGTGGCAAAACCAAAGGGAAGACCTCTTCAGGGCGATAGGAGTGGATCCCGACTTACCTTCTCCTGAGGCGTTGATGGATGCCATGCTGGTCAACGAGAGTGCATGGTTCCTGGCAAAGGACTTTATTACCAAAGTTCTCAAGGAAAAAGAAGAGGAAGAGAGGGAGAGAGAAAGAAGGGGAGAAGATTCTGCAGCCACCGCAGAAATCGAGGAGGACCTCGAATCCGGTGACCCAGACAGAATCATAGGCCTTTAATTCTTCTCCTCCACTCAACTACATATAGCCGGCAAATACTTCTGCATAAACTTACCAAGTGTGAGAAACAGAATGTATGCACGTATGCTAGTTGTACCTGAAGATGAGAGAACCTGTAAAAAAGAAGAGGAATGCGAGAAAGATTGCTAGAGAGAAGAACGAAGAGGATACTGTACATAAAAGAACGCTTGTGCATTCTCTTATGCATATCCAAGCATAAGAGAATATATGTATGCATGTACGAATGAGTCTTGTAAGAATTAAAGAACATATAAAAGTATGAATGAAAAGAATACGTACCGGAATGCTTTGTTTGCTTGCATATAAAGAATGCTGTATGTGAGTGAAAGTAAATGAGTCGTATGGGATAAAAGAGATAATGTAAGAGACGGCGTGGATGTAAAGGTGCAAGATGTTACCTGAAAGTGAGAGAGGAATGTAAATACAAGAAAGAATGAGAAAAGCGGTACTTACCAGAATCCTAGCGCGTGATCTTATGCCCAACCAAGTATGAGAGAACGTATGCAGGAGCAGGTGGATACTGTATTGCGTGAGAGCGTGTGAAGCTGAAAATGAAAGAAAGTAAGAGGATGAGAAAGTGCAGCGAATACCTGAAAATGAAAAGAATGAGAGATGAATGTATGAATAAGACGAGAACAAAGATATACATTTGTTCTCGCATCATACAACACAATATATGAGAGAGAAAAAAGTGAGTATGGGAAAACTCGAGAGAAAGAACAATAAGAAAGAAGTTAAAAGGAAACGAGTGCTTGACGAGAGAGCGGAAGCAAGAGGAGAGTGTGAGAAACGCAGTTTGAGTAAGACGGAGGCGAAAACCTATTTTCGCCCACGCGTCAAACTTACTATGTACGCATGAGACATGGAACGCAATGGGAATAAGCCACAGAGTGAGGAAATGCAACGAGGAGAATGAATGGAAGAATGTTTTGAATTACATAACTGTCTCGGACGGATTGAATATGTGAAAACATTTCATCTGAACCGAGACGGAAACGCATTCAAAAACTAAGACTGTTTCTTCTTCTTGTGAGGCATTTTAGAATCCAGAGGACAATAAAAGAACAAGGACTGCAGGCAGGGAAATGGGGAACGAGAACCAGAGAATGCAGAGGACCCGAGGAAACGAGTACGCAACCAGGGCTTGGTGAATGTTCGATGATGATGCAGAAATGCGGTGCCGGGCGGTAGCCGATCACTGGAAGCTGAAAGGGACATCGAGGGATGATGCAGTCAACGGTTTTCTTCGTTCCCCGGGAGCAGATGCAACAAAAATGCAGCAACAAGGACGAGTTGCATCAACAGCGGATTCTACAACGGTCAACATCGCTGTGAAAAACGGAGGAATGCCAATTCCTTTAAGGTCGTTCCTTTTTCTTTATTTTGAACCTGGAATTCAAGAGACAGTCAGAGATTAGTACGGAAAAGCAATGCAGAATTGCCTTACTTACCGGAATAGGCTTATAGGTTAGGTGTAAATAATCGACTAGCATATGACAATATTGTAAGTCACAGTCAATTATTTACGAAATAGGATAGCATAGATTAATCATGTAGGTCTGGGTTAGGTCTGGGTTAGGTCTGGGGACTAAGGGTATAGGGGCGGACCATTGGTGGCTCGGATCCAATGGTAGGTTAACTCACAGTGGTGGGGTCCTATACCTAGAATCCTCCTGATCCACCTCCTCGTGGTAGTCCCTGGGGGTGCAGGGTGCCACAAGGTGTCCCTGTACTGCCAACGGGGCAGGAGGTGCTGCTGTGCGACTGCCCTTCGTGAAGTGAGGTCAATACAGGGAGTAGGGGCCTCATGGAGCGTGGGGGAGGTCGCGAGCAGCGACTGAGCGGCTGCAACAGAAGCTGTGGGTCCGGGAGAGTGAACGCACGCTTCCGCAGGACGCAGACTACCTGTTGTTAGTCTGTGTTGGCCTGCGGAGACGGTAAGCTCGTTTGTGAGTGCAATCCGAAGGTAGAAACAGAGGTGAGTCGCCGTTCACGGTGGAGATCGGTTTCCATCTCTGGCTGGCGGGTAAGCTGAGAGTTGGGGTATGGGAAGCCCCATACGACAGAGGGGCATGGTGAGTATCTCCCTGCCTTGGATGGCAGCATTTGGAGCTTGCTCCATTTGGGGTAACGCCACCATACTGTATGCTCTGTACCTTCTCTCACACAAAAAGTTGGGCGCGTGCCTTTCAGTTTTTGGGGGTTAAGGTGTGGACAAGGGGCCACGCGACAGAAGAGGCATGAGGTATTCCTATTAACAAGTGGGGCTAGAGAACTACTTGGGGTAACGTCTCATTGCTGTATGCTCTGTACTAGCCCCTGCATGAAAGGGCGTGGTGAACGAGTGCCACTCTATGACACGAAGGTTGTACCTGCCTGAGGTTTGTAGGCTGAAAGCCAGCCCAGCCCGTAAGGAGTTTAACAGGTGAAAGATCCACTCGCTTACATGGGCAACCGTCGCGGAGACGCTTAGGGTGTGGTGAGTACTCCTGATGACATTGCGGTGTGCAAAAGAGGGATGCTCAGGACATGGCTAGTAACCTCAGGGGTGAGACGCTTCTGTCTGATGCCGGGTGGCGAAGACCATAGATGGTTCTTTCTCTCAGCAATGGGGGAGAGACCCCGGTTATGGCGGCGAGGGGAGGCCCTAGGGCCCGACCACGCCGCCCCATGGGGTGCGGGAGCATTAGGGGGTGAACAAATCACGCCCCCGGGTTCTCGCACCTCATTAAGGTAGAGGCTATAGGCTAAACCTTCGGTTCTTTTTAGGTCTGGGGACTGAGGGTATAGGGGCGGACCATTGGTGGCTCTGAGCCAATGGTAGGTTAACCCACAGTGGTGGGGTCCTATACCTAAAATTCCTCTCTCTCCACCTCCTCGTGGTGGTCCCTGGGTCACACTGCGGTGTGTGCCGACGGAGAGAGGGGTGCGGGGTGTAGAAGCTCGATGAACTGCGTCAATCCTGAAGCCTCCATGTGAGAGATGGAGGTGGAAGGTAGACAGGGAGGGCGAAGGACCCTTCGGGATGGTGCTTTTTTCATATGGGTATGGGTATGTGGTGACGGAATGCGTAGTGGTACGCATTCTTGATCCACATACACCATCTGTGACCAGGGCAAGTGGGGGAGTTTAATAAAAAATATGATGACGGACAACAAACGGAAACAAAATGTTTACGGTGCAGGGGAGGGAGACCCCAGTACCGGCGGGGGGAGGGGAGGCGAGCGGCCCTCTTCACCGTCGAAAGCACGCGACCGCGATGCGCCGGCACGGACCACTGGGTGCCGGCGGAAGAATATACGACCAGCGAAGCACTCCCTACGGGGAGATGACCAGACCGCAATGCAAACGGATACGGACACGGACAGAATTTCGGAAAAGGAAATAGGATATAAGGATTCGGGTACGGAATCGGATACAACACTGATGCAGTCTGACGAGAGCGGTGGGGAGGTCGCGGGACCCTCTCACACTAAGGGGTCGGGGGGCCGCGCGACCCCCTCGTCTGGCCATCGGACTGCACCGGTGTTGAGGGGAAGAGGTGTAGGAAGAGGGAGTAGGAAAGGGAAGGAAGAGGAAGTGGGAAGGATGCGAACAAGAAGCTTGAGCCGGTCAGCCTTGAGCAGGTGCAGCGACTTTCCTTCCTTACCGCTGACGTCGGGGGGTGGTGGGTCGGTGTCGGGTGGACATGGAAGTGTCATCCCCGCCTCGTCCGGGTCCGGGCCCGCTGCTACCGACGATAAGCCGAGGACGGGAGGAAAGAGGAAGGAAGAAGTGGAGTTGGAAGGACTCCGCAAGAGGGAGCGCCCCAAGCGCGGTCGCTCCGACCCTTTCGGGACGAGCGACGCGCGCGGGGGTAGCTTCTTGGATGACTGGATGGAGAAGCGGGAGGGGATAATGGCAGAGGTTAGGGCCGCGGTGGCCAAAACCGCTGCCATTCTCTCCTCGGACTCTCAACTGACTCCGGTCGTCGATGATGGAGGGGAAGGGACGTCAGGAGAAGGAGGGATGTTGGGAATGGATAAGGAAAGGAATAAGGGGACGGAAAGGGTTGGAAACCTGGGGGATGGAAACAATACGCAGCCAGGGTTTCGCGACGCGTTGGTGGTGGTGGACACGGATGGGTTGTTAGGGCCTCAACCCGTCAGGGACGTCCAGCAACGCGTCGACCAGAAAATTGCCATTAGTTTTGGGATGGCTACGGAGGACCTTGAGGAGGAATTAGGACGGGCCACGGCGGCGGTGGATAGAATATCTACTGCCTCCAGATGCCTAAAGGGTACTTTTATGGGACAGCTCCGGGATCTGATGGTTCTCGTCAGAGCCCACACGCAGGCTCTGGCGAGGCGTACATATCAGGGGGCTGCCTGGGAGAGTACCCGGGAGAATGAACGACTCCGTCGCTTGGTCGAGGGGATGGAGAAGGAACAGGGTAGAGTGAGACTCCGCCTCGAAGCACTCGAGGCGGAGAAGAAAAGGCTCGAGGTTGAAAAGTTGGATTGGGAGAGGAAAAGAGCGATGGAGAAGAGGGAATGGGATAGGAGATTAAACGAGGAAAGAGAGGAGTGGGAGAGAAGGAAGCGGAAAGGGCAGGAGGAGGGGAGGACTCCCAAAAAAGGGGTAACCCCCTCCACTGCCTCGGAAGCAGGAACAGAAGAGGGCGAGGGGTCGACCATGGCGCGGATGGGCTGGCTGTCATTGACACCCAATCCATCCAGCTACGGATCGACTCACTCGTTGAGAGCCGGCTAGGACAGATTGAGAGAAGGATGAGTGCGCTCATAGGAGCCCTGAAAAAGCCCTCGACCAGTAAGGACACGCCCGCGAAGGATGGGAAGTGTGTCGAAGACACACAATCTATGGAGGAAAGGCTGCAGGGGCTCATCAAGTCCCTGCAGCAAGGAAACACCACCACCAACGATAAAGCTGGGGGTGGGGGGAAGGAAGAGAGGAGGAAGGGAGAGGGAATGGAGCAAGGGAAAGGGAAGGATTGGATGGAGTGAAGGAGGAGAAGAAGGTAGATGGGCATCCCAACATCCCGGGAGTGCAAGGAGGGGGGCCGAAGCTGAGGTCGGCTGTTGGGGCTGATCCTAACAATCCGCCCCCAGGGGTCGACCCCCTAGCCTGGCGAACGGTCTTGAGCAGGGCCGCAAGAGGACCGCCTTCGCGTCCTCCGGGGAGGACCTGTTTCTGAATAGACTCAGGTCGCTCTCGGAGGACGCGAGGAGGGCCCTTGAGGCAATTCGGGCGGCGGAGCAGAGCCGTGGCCAGGCCAAACTCTTGGGATGGGGGGGAACCCAGCCAGGGGGAGGCGGGAAAATGAGGGATGAGGTAAAAGGAGGTGGTGGAGGCGGACGTGGGGGCAGGAAGCCTGGGAAACCGGGTCCGGCTCCACTGATCCCGGTGGGAGCGGAACTTCTGGGGCGCGCGCCCAAGACGGGGGCTGTGACCATCACTGTGCCAGAGGGCGGTAAGCTCACGTACGCGCAGGTGATGGCCGCGGACCGGGCCCAGGTGGACTTACAGTCGCTTGGGATCGTCGACGGCGTGCGTCCCAGGAGGGCAAGGACCGGGGGCATGTTCTTGGAGATCAAGGGACCAGACTGCCAGGCGAAGGCAAAGGCCCTCTCCGAGAGGATGGCCGCGATTCTTGCCGGGACGGGTGTCAGGGACGCCCAGCCCGCGAAGCGCGGTGAAATGCGCATCTCTGGGCTGGACGACTCTGTCACACCGGCGGAGGTGAGGGCTGCTATCGCCGCGGCTGGGGGCTGCTCGGTGGTTGATGTCCGGGTCGGAGTGATCCGGAGATCCGCCACCGAGACAACCCTAGGGTCCTGTTGGGCCCAGGGTCCCATAGCCGCGGTGAAGCGGGTGGTAGGGGCCGGCCGACTTTTGGTCGGCTGGTCCTCCGCCCGCGTCGAGGCATCGGCAGCGAGGCCGCTGCAATGCTTTCGATGCCTGCAGCTGGGGCACGTTCGCTCCGAATGCCAAAGCAATTTGGACAGGAGCGATCGATGCTACCGGTGTGGGGCATCGGGGCATCGCGCGGCCGTGTGCGAAGCCCCGCCCAAGTGCCCGCTCTGTGCGGACCTTGGGCGGCCGGCGAATCACCGCTTCGGTGCCTCGGCGTGTGCCCCGCCCCTCGTGAAAGGGGATGGGGAAACAGGGGGGCGTGGGAACGGGCCGAGGAAGAAGGACGAAGCCGGGCAAGGGAAGGACGAGGCCGGGCAAGGGAAGGACGAGGCCGGGAAAGGGAAAGACGAGGCCGGGCAAGGGAAGGAGGAGGCCGGGCAAGGGAAGGAGGAGGTGAAGGGTGGGAAGCCGGGGGATACGAATGGAGCTATGCCGTTGCTGCCCTCGGCGGAGTCGCGGCCTCCACCTGTGGAAGAGCCACAGGGTGGAGCCGTGAAGGGGAAGGGGAAGAAACCTGTGCCTGTGGGTCCGCAACCACAGGCGCAGGAAAAGGAAGAGAAAGAGGAAGAGGAGATGGAGATAGAGGTGGTAGAGAGGGAAACGAGGGGGGAGGAAGGCCTGGAGACCCCTGCGGGGGATTGCTCTGCAGGACCGATGGTCAGCGATGAAATTGCGTAATGCCAGCAAGCCAATCTCAACCACTCGAGGGCAGCTCAGGAATTGTTTGTCCAAGCTGTCCTCGAGCGGGGGGTCGGGTTAGGAATAGCGGCGGAGCCGTACAACACTGGTAATCACCCTGTTTGGTGCAACAGCTTGTGCGGTTCCGTCGCTGTATATAGGGCAGGGCGCCGTGGATCCCCCTTGTTTCCCTTTTGGAGAGAGGGGAGGGATACGTGGCGGTGCAGTGGGGGGACCTAGCGGTTATCGCGGTTTATGTTTCCCCAAATTGTGGCCTCGGAAATTTCCGAGGGTTCCTGGACGGACTGCAATTGTGTGTTGCGCGACACACGGCCCGTCCGGTTCTTGTTCTGGGGGACTTTAATGCCCATGCGGTATCATGGGGGTCCCGCAGGACAAACACAAGGGGAAGCGACGTGTTGGCCTGGGCGTCGGGGTTGGACCTAAGATTACTGAATCAAGGGTCCACCCCGATGTTCGTAGGGCCGCGGGGGAGCTCGATAGTCGATCTAACTTGGGCCAACCCCGCGGCGCTGCGTCGGGTGTCGGGCTGGAGGGTGGCGGGGGAAATTGAACTCTCCTCCGACCACACGGATTGCATGAGGGAGGGAGAGTACCCCCCACTGTGGAGGAGGGGCCGAGTTGTGCTTATTCGGAAGGAGGGGAAGCCCGAAGAATCATCTTCGGCGTACCGACCCGTATGCTTGCTCGACGAGGCGGGCAAACTGTTCGAGAGAATTCTCGCGGCCCGCCTCAGTCGTCACATGGCGGGGAGGGTCCCCGGACTTAACCCGGCTCAGTTTGGCTTCCAAGAGGGTCTCTCCACCGTCGACGCTGTTCAGCGGGTGAGGGACCTCTCGGAGGCCTCGACGAGGGGGGATGGAGTGGCATTGGCGTTGTCGTTAGACATAGCCAATGCTTTTAACTCCATCCCTTGGGACAGGATAGGGGAATCCCTCATCTTCCATGAGGTGCCCCCCTATCTGAGGAAAGTCCTGGGATCGTACCTCTCCGACAGGTGGATCGAGTATCCGGGTCGATACGGTATGGTGGAGAGAGGGGTCGTCCGCGGGGTTCCACAGGGATCGGTATTGGGGCCGATACTGTGGAATCTCGCGTACGACAAGGTTCTTCGGGTGGAGATGACCCCTGGGGTCAGCCTAACGTGTTATGCGGATGACACGTTGGTGCTGGCAACGGGGAGGTTTGAGGGAGGCACAGCTCGGCTCGCGGAGCGCGGCGCGCGGAGGGCGGTGCAGGCGATCTAGGCGCTGGGCCTACAGGTGTCCCCCTCCAAGACCGAGGCCCTGTGGTTCTTCCATGAGGTTCGGCTTGGGGGGCCCCTCCCCAGCGCTTGGTACGCATGGGAGGAGGCGCGGTCCAGACCGGGTCCCAGATGCGGTACCTGGGACTCGAGCTCGACGGCCTGTGGCGCTTTAACCGCCACTTTGAGCTTCTTGCGCCCCGAGTGGAGAGGATGACCGCTGCGCTCGGTCATCTACTCCCGAATCTCGGGGGGCCCTGTGGGAGGGTACGGCGTTTGTACGCGAGGACGGTGCGGGGCGTAATCCTATATGGAGCCCCTGTGTGGGCGCACGACATCGAGGCCAGGGGGCGTGACAGCACACGTGTGCTGTTACGCCGTATCGAGCGCAGGCTGGCCATCGCTGTCGTGCGGGGGTACCGCTCCGTTGCCTATGCGTCGGCGTTGTTGATCGGTGGGCTGCTACCTCTGGGCACGGAGGCTCTTGCTCTTTCGGGAGTATTTAATTACTCCCGGAGCCTCCGACGAGAGGGGGTAGCTCCCGATCAGAGGGAGCTCCAGGTGGCGGAGTTTAGGCGTCGCGCTCGGGCGCACGTTGGCCTGGCATGGTTGCAGGACCTAGCCAGGTCGGAGGATGGGCGGCAACGTGCTGTCCGGGCCATCCTCCCTGAGTAACACCAGTGGACTCAGGCGGGGATGGGGCAGAAGGCTTCCTACCGAACGACACAGGTCATGACCGGGCACGGGTGCTTCGGTCGGTACCTGTGTCGGATCGGTAGGGAGGAGACGGCGGCGTGTAGCCACTGGGGCCAGCCGGAGGACACGTCGGAGCATACGTTGCAGCAATGTCCTGCCTGGTCGTGCGAACGGCGTGCACTCCAGCGCGCAGTGGGTTGGGACCTATCGCTCCCGGCTATTGTCGCGGCAATAGTCCGGAGCGAGGGGTCCCGTAGGGCATTCTCCTCCTTCTGTGAGCATGTGATGCTACAAAAGGAGGAGGCGGAACGGGAGCGGGAGCGGACTCTTGCTCCCGGCCGCATTGGGAGGGGGAGAGGTCGCAGGGCTCGTGGCGGTCACGAGCCCCCGTTGCGACCTCCCTAACGCGGGCAGGGACGTCCTTGATGACCCTGGTCATCAACGACGTCCCTGAAGGTCGTCGGATGCTCTAAGCCGGGGGGGCTTAGGCATCCATCGGTCGACCTGAAAAGGGGGGGAGGCACCATATCTCCGTCGTATGGTGAATCTAGTTAGAGTAGGTAGGGAGAGGCCGCGTCCTCTTCCTGGGAGGAATATTAAAGCGGGGGATGACCGGATAGACATGCGCGCGCGGAACACGGTCATCCTCCAGGAGCTTTAGGGAACGGGCGTAGTGGAGTTAGTTGGTATACCGGTCTTGCACTCCCCGACCGGGGAGTCCAACATAACCTGTTCCTTCTCCCCTCGGGAAGGAATAGGTATCCGTAACAGAGATTACCACTACGAAAAAAAAAAAAAAAGGTCTGGGTTAGGTCTGGGGACCGAGGGTATAGGGGCTTACCTTTGGTGAGTCTGATCCAACGGTAGGTATACTGCAGTGGCGGTGGTCCTATACCTAAAGTCCTCTCTCTCTACCTCCTCGTGGTGGTTCCTGGGGCGCACTAAGGTGCGTGCTGAGTGAGAGAGGGGTCTCACGCGCTAATGGCGCAGTCGCTGCTGGTCCTCTGGCCGCGGGCGGTGGGCTGCGTGGGGTGGCTGAGTCCTCCGGGTGTTCCTCTTCTGTTCTTATCCCAAGCTCCCTCCCTTTTTCTCCCCCTTCCCACCCTCCCTCCCATCTCTCCCCACCTTAATGCCTAACCTATCCTATCCTATGAGTCACCCGCGCCTGGGTTACCCTCATCGTCTACCGATGGGGGTCCCCAGTGTAACGGGTTGACTCTCCCTACCCAATGGGTCGCCCGCGCCTGGGTTACCCCCACTGTCCGGTGGTGGTCCCCAGTATCACGGTGCGACCCAATCCCACCCTAGCCTATCCTACTTCCCACTTACCTGGTGGCGCCTAAACCACACGCACTCGCATACATACTTTCACACACACTTACACTCACCACTCTTACTAAATCCTAGAGCGCTAAACACACACATACACACATACATACAGTACACAATACACTCATACGTCCATAGCGAAAGCTATGGACCACACCACCGCCCAGGTGGTCATGTTTTACCTGGGCGGTGGGGCTTACCTTTACTGGTTGGCCCAAGAGGAGTAAACCTTTGAAAAATCCCCTAGCGTCAAGTTCTTGGGAGTGCGGCGAGGGCGCTATTTGGGCGACTGCGCTTGTCCAATGGTCGCAAGGGTGAAATGCGGCCCCTAGTATTCCATGGCGTAACGGCCCCGCCTAAGTAGGACTGCCACCGTCGGTAGAAGGAGTGGCCCACGGCGGCCGGCGGTGTGACCAATGGTCCGAAGTCCACTTGTAAGGCCAACGAGTGAGGTTGCCTCCGGGTACCGGTAACCAGGGCCGATGTATGTTAATATGGATTCTCTAAAACAAAAATATTTTAAAAATAATACCAAGACGACGAGTGAAGAAAAGAAGAACAAGAAATCAGGAAAAACAAAGAAGAATGAAGAAGATACGAAGCATGTTATGAGGGAGAAGAGAAGTGAAGAGAAAGCACAAGACCAAGAAAAGAAGAAGATGGAAACAGAAACGCGAGAGGGACAGGACAAACCTGACAGTAAAAATAAAGACACCTGGAACGTTCCTAGTCCGTACGTCGCTCTACATGACATTGCGACCTTCGATTTCACCGGCTTGTCCTTTCAACCTGGAACATCAAAGGTTATCAGAAGCCCCCCTTCAACTTCGTTTACGGGAGGTCACATGGAGAGCCTGCGACCCGCATCTAACTCCACGCCAGCGGAGGTTTTTCTTACGCCGAGGGCTCTGATTTCGGGTGGTGCTTTTGTCGCTCCTACGACATCCGCAAGCGCACTAGGGCCTAACTCTCCGGCCACGCGAACACACAAGCGCAGAAGAAGGAGCAATTCGGCCCCAACGTCGGCAGGGCATTCTAAAGCGGCGGCTGAAAAGACGGGGACCAACAGCAAGCTGGCTAATCTCCGTTCGCTAGTCAAGGCAACGAAAGACCTACAGTCAATCATCAGAGGACAGGTGGAACTAGACCCGGAGGTTCGCACTGGACTAGCTACTGTAGTCAAGTGCCTTAACGACCTGCAAAGGACGTTTAATATTAAAAATAATGAAACTCTAGGTATGGACGACAAAAACAGCTCCTACCTTGGGCCCAGAGCTAAACTCAACTTTGAGGATCATGAAACCCCAGAGGGAAACAAAACCCAAACGATCCTCGCGCCGAGACACAACAGCAGACAGAGCACCCCAGCAGTTATGGTTGATGCTGGTGTCCAAACAGAAGACTCATTCTCTCCCGGCGCCTTGCACAATGCACCACTAATGGTGAACATTGGTGTACAAACGCACTCAAGTGAGGTGATTTCCACTGACGACATGAAGAGCTGGAACTCCGCGGGCTGTAGCTATAATGAGCTTGTGGACCTGCTGAGGAAAAAATGGCCTGAGAATATATTTTCCAAAACTAACCTTGACACAGTCGGCTATCAAAATGATCGCAGAGATAACTATGGCGACCTGGTGTGCTTGGTCCCGAAAAACATTAAAGACACTGTTGGTACCTGTCGACGTATAATGGATAAATATGTCGAAATAAACGAGCTTGCGCAACAAGAACCGGCACAAGGCGGAGTTATTTATTTGATCAACTCCACCAGACTCCCGACCAACAGGAGAGTGGATTCAAACTCCAAAATTTATAAGGAAGAGAAGTATGTATTCTTCTTAGTTGACCGTCCCACAGCTGACGATGTGACTGATGAACGGTCACTGTTCCCAGCCATCATCGAGTTAAGAGGCATAATGAGTGAAGAAAAAAGGGATAAAATAACCATTATTACTCATGAAAAGCTGGACTCCAAGAACCTACGCAAAATACTCGAGGCCGCATTCTGCACTACAAGGGTACAGATTAACATCATGACAAATAAAAAGCAGACTGAATCTCAAGAAGGTAGACCCAGCACTCAGACCGTCGTTGTGCAGGGAAGCGATAAGTCATATGCGGACATCCTAAGATCCCTAAAGAAGAATATTAATATAGACCAGGAGAATATTAAAGTTAAAAATATTAAGGAAACACGTAATGGAGGAGTCGCCATATCCATCAAAGGAGGTCTGCAGATGGCCAGTAAGTTTAGTACGCTAGTCAATAAGAACATTGAAGAATGTAATGCAGCCCTAGGTGGTAAGAGGTCAACGACCAAGGTTTTACACATACGGCAAATTGAGAGCGATGCCACCGTTCAGGACGTACAAACGGCCATCCTGAATGCTGTACCGAATGCACTACCAAATACCTTTGATGTAAAGCCACTAAGACCCGCTGCATATGGGCTACAGAATGCAACAATAATAGCCCCGAAATATATCTCCGACAAATTACTGGAGCTCAGGAGTATCAGGATTGGCTGGGGTATTTCCCCCATTTATGAACGTGAAAATATACCGCAATGCTTTCGCTGTAGAGAGCACGGCCACATCTCCGCGCAGTGTAAAGGAGTTGATCGGAGTAAACTGTGACGAAATTGTGGCTCTGAGCAACACATCGCAGCCGAATGTAAAGAACCTGTCAGATGCACCGTATGCCAATCTCCGGATTTGGCTCTCCGCCAAAAACTCAAAAAATCCACACAAAGCAGAGCTAGACCACTCGACTCCGCTACAAAAACACAGAATTCGATCAGGGCTATACCGATAACACAGGCTGATCCTCATGTGACGGAGACACCAATTCAGTCAGTTAATTCAGTCAGTTAATTAGTTAGTAAGTAAAATCTAAATAACCAGTGTAAATAGCGTGCATATATATATATATATAACATAACATAACTTAACCTAAGCCAAACTAATTTAACTTAATTTAATTTAATTTAACTTAACCTAATCTAATCTAAGCTATAATAATAATAATAATAATAATAATAATAACAATATCTAATACCTACTATATAACAAATAACAATTAACAAATACTAAATAATAAATAATAAATAGTTAGTAGTATTAATATATATAATATATATATATATAATACTAATATATAATATTAATATAATATGTTTAGCTCCATCTATACATACCTACCCCATATATATATATATATATATATATATATATATATATATATATAAAAATCATACAGTCTATACCTGGGACATTTAATATCTAGGAAAAGCTAAAATCCATATATGGAGATTAATATTTTGCAAATAAATCTTAACAGATGCAAAATGGCCCAGGAGCTACTCTATGCTACTGTCGCCGACAAAAAGATCGACATCGCCATCATTTCAGAGCCGTGGCGGTGCCAAAAATACTGGTATTCCGATGATGCCGGTGATGCGGCAATCTGGCTGCCCAACTCGGGGCTGGCTAAATTCAATAGAGTTAACATTCTTTGGAAGACAACCGGGGCGGTAGCCATTCAAGTTAATGACGATCGGATCGACGAGTTGGGCGACCAGATTGAAAAATTCAGGAAAAAAATTAAAAATTGTATTGTCTCCGACGATTTGAACTCCAAATCCCCAGCATGTGGCTCTGCGAAAATGGATAGTCGTGGAAAAACTGTGCTAGAAATGTTTAATACCATGGGACTTGTCCCGGTAATAAGTAATGGAGGTTATACATTCTTAAGGAATGGTCACACGTCACTAATTGACATCTTGGCCTGTGACACAAAGCTGAACAAATCTCTACACGTCAGTCAAATATTAGAGGATTATACAGCCTCAGATCACCGCTACTTATTACATAAGCTCAGATCTGATAGTGCCCTAGGATCTACAGGAGGCGCCCTTAACAATAATGTAAAACCAAAAAAATTAATAAATCTGGATAATTTTGAAAAAAACTACAATAAAATCACTAAAAGAGCGGACCCTCTGATAGCAAATGATCATGAGGATGTTGATAGCTATATCGATCTCGTTAGTACTGCTGCATCCAGAGCCAGCTACCTGAAACGCCCACAAAATGTTAACAAAAAGCCTGTCTGGTGGTGGAACACCGAAATCAAGGTGCTGCGTTAATCCGCTAATAAAGCGCGCAGGCTGCTACAACGTCAGAAAGCATAAAAAGCAAAAAAAGAAAGACAGAATCGCTTGCACAATTTCGATGTTCAACTAGCAGACGGGCTTGAAAAATACCGCGATGCCAAAAAAAAGCTTAAATACGCTATTAGTAAGGCTAAATCCGACGCGTGGAGGGATCTCATTGATACGGTCGAGGATGATGTTTGGGGAAAGCCATACAAACTTGTCATCTCCAAGATAAAGGGTAAATCCCCACCCACTAAACTAAACGCAGACGAAACCAAGGATGTTATTAATTCCTTGTTCATTACGACACCCTTACCAGCAGGTAGGGTGCCTGATCAACATCCCTGGGCCGGCTTCTGCCGAATCGATGAGATCCCCCTAACGACGGACGAGGTACAGAATGCGATAAAAATGGTCAAGCGTAAAGCCCTGGGCTTAGATGATATTCCATCTGAGGTTGTCTGGCGCCTCGGTGAAACTGCGGCCATACATCTGAAACACATATTTAATAGGTGCCTTGAACTAGGCTATTTTCCGACTAAGTGGAAGAGAGGGCGCTTAGCTCTCATCCCGAAAATATCATCGCAGGATGGCAAAGTGGGGTGGCGTCCACTTTGCATCCTATCTAATTTTGCAAAATCCCTTTAATATTGTATAAAAAATAGGCTAACAAGTTGTATTAAATTCTCGAAAAACCAATTTGGTTTCGTTAAGCGTAAGAGCACTATACATGCGATAACTGAGGTCATCAATAAATGGAACCAGGCAAAGATGAACAGCCATCATTGCCTACTAATTACTTTAGATGTAAAGAACGCCTTCAATATGCTCCGTTGGCCAAACATTCTTAGGGCCCTAGCTAACAGGGAGGTCCCAAATAATTTATATACGATTATCAAAAACTACCTTTCTGAGCGATCTGTAGTATTTAAGGACGATAATGATGTAGAAAGTGAGGTGAACGTCTATGCAGGAGTTCCCCAAGGGTCGGTCCTGGGCCCTCTCCTTTGGAACCTTCAGTATGACGATCTGCTCAACACCACTCTGCCGGCTGGTGTCCACCTGTTTGGTTTTGCTGATGATGTGGCACTGGTGGTGAACTCGAACAGCATTGAGGGGATTGTTGAAGCGTCCCAATAAACCCTTAAAATAGTAAAAAGATGGTTCGTTAAAAATAATCTTGCATTGGCGAACGAAAAAACTGAAATGGTTCTACTAACCAGCAGGAAGACACCGGATACAATTAGAATCAAGTTTGATGACGTCGACATCAATTCCACCAAGTGCATTAAATATCTAGGACTGAATATTGAAGGCAACAGGTATTACTATGGCCACATTGATAGTACAGCGGTTAAAGCTGTCAAATTGTCGGCAGAATTATCTAGAATACTGCCACGAGCTGGTGGATGCGGCTACAAAACCCGAATGTTATATTATCGGGTGACTGAATCGGTGATGTTGTACGGTGCTCCAATTTGGGCCCCTGCAGCACTAATCTGTAAAAATGAAATATCCTTGAATTACGTCCAGAAGATGGCGTTAATCAACGTTACTCGAGCATATCGGTCTACATCCCTGGAAGCCCTGTGCGTCCTTGCTGCCTGTCCGCCGCTCACTTTAACCATAGACGAAAGAAGACGCATCTTCGAGCGCATTGCCGATATTCATCCGGACGACCCAATCTATCAGAGAAAAAGAAACGTCATCAAAAAAGAAGAAAGAACAAGAACATTAGAACTATGGCAATCTAGATGGGACTTATCCAGCACAGGGCGTTGGACTCATTTCCTTATTCCCAATATTGCAGAATGGATGGAGTGGGGGCCTATGATTCTCGATTACCATCTGACCCAGATTTTGACTGGTCACGGCTGTTTTGCCGACTACCTGAAAAATAAAAATAGATACAAGACAGACATTTGTATAATATGTAAATCAGTACCTGATAATGTAACACATACATTACTCGAATGCCCAGCTTGGGATGATCGAAGGCAGGATCTTCTAAACCAACTGGTTCGTTTAATTTAAATGACCTTATTCAGAATCTGAAAAACGAAGAAAAACGAAGGTATATTAAAGATTACATAAACTATATAATGGCGACTAAAGAGAACATTGAAAACGAGTTACAACGAGAAGAAAAGAAGAGAATGAACAATAGCAGAAACAGACGGAAAAAGAAGAAGAAAAAGAAAAAGAGAAGAAGAAGATGAGGAAAGCAATAGTGATATTATATTATATTATACTATTATATTTTATTTTATTTTATTTATTTTCTATTTATTTATTTATTTATTTGTTTATTTATTATTTATTTATATATTTATTTATTTATTTTTATTTATTTATTTATTTTTACTATTTTTATTTATATTTATATCCAAGGATCCATTCATTCATTCACTCATTCATTCATTCATCCCCTCATACATTCACTCACTCACACACACACACACGCACACATGCACACACACGTGCACGCGCACACATACACACACACATACATACTCATTCATTCACACACTCATTCACTCTTCTCTTCCGTCCATTCTCTTTCTCTATATCTAACATATAGTAAATCACCGTTGTTGGTAATACAGACATTCAAGTAAAATAGAACTGTTAAACATATGTGTTAAGGCACCATCATGTTGTAATGCCGGAAAGGCGGGTCCGTCATGGTGTCTTGTTCGTGACATAGGAGGAGGGGTTTTTAGTGGGTAAACCAAGTGTTTACGGGAGTCCCACACTCCACGGCGGCTTCCATCAACCTCACCAAAGCCGTGGGTCAGTGCGTAAAGCATTTTCCCCTCCTCGTTAAAAAAAAAAAAAAAAAAGGTCTGGGTTAGGTCTGGGTTAGGTCTCGGAACGGGATTCGGGGCCGGCTCCCCCCCCCCCCCCCCCCAAGCCTAAGCCCAAGGGCAAGGGCAAGGTGCCCACCCCTCCAAAGACCGCGGTCATAACGGTCACGGTCTTGGAGGGGTCGCAGGCGACCCTCTCGGGCGCGATGGCTGCCGTTAAGGCGGCCATCGACCCAAGGAAGCTCGGCATCCCGGAGATGGATGGCCGCCGCTCCGTCACCGGAGGACTTCTAATAGAAGTCCCCGGTAAAGACGGAGATGCGAAGGCGGACATCCTCGCCGCGCGGATGGCCGAGATCCTGCGCCCGATGGGGGTGCGGGTCGCCCGGCCCACGAAAAGCGCAGAATTGCGTTTGCAATTGCTGGACGACTCCGTGACCCCTGAGGAGGTTCGTGCTGCGGTGGCTGCCGCCACGCAGTGCCCGTTGGAGGCCGTCCGGGTTGGAGAAATTAAATTCTCACCCGGCGGACTGGGCACTGCGTGGGTGCAATGCCCGGCAGCCGCGGCAAGGGCCCTTGCGGGGGCGGGCAAAGCCCGTGTGGGCTGGTCCACCGCCCGAGTAGAGGTACTGGCTGCGCGGCCCCTCCAGTGCTTCCGCTGCCTGGCCATAGGCCATGTAAGGCAGCGGTGCACTAGCGAGGTGGACCGTAGCAGCTTGTGCTACCGGTGCGGTGGAGCTGGCCACCGGGCGAAGGACTGCGGGAGCCCGTTCGCTGCGCGATTTGCGCAGAACGTGGCCTCCCCTCCGGCCATAAGGCCGGCAGTCATGCCTGCCCCCCAATAAAAACCGGGGGGAAGAAGGATGGGAGAAAGGGGGCTCCCAAAGGGGGCGGCGGTAAGGAGGGGGGTACACCCCCTCCACCCGCCGGCCCCCAGGTTGAAAAACCCTCGGGGGGGGGGAAGAGACCCAGGTTGGAGTCTCCTCCCCCACCGGAGGTGATTGATGTGGAGATGGGGGTCAACCCACAGCCCCCATCTCCGGCGCCCCAGTAGAGGGGGCCGGACCGGGAACCTCAAGGCCTAATAATGCCTGAGAGGTTCCCGGTCACCTCAACCAACCTCTTCCGCTCGCGCAGGGCCCTGGACTTGCTGTACCAGGGCCTAGCGGAGCGGGAGGTCGGGTTGGCCGTGGTCACGGAGCCCTACATGGTCCCAGAAAACCCCCCTTGGGTTGGGGACCTGGAGGGCTCCGTGGCCATGTGGGTCCGGGTGGGCCGGGATTGCCCCCCCCCCCTATTCCGTGGTCGAACGGGGTAGGGGGATGATGGGTGTAAGATGGGGAAAGCTTCTAGCTGTCGGCTGCTACGTATCGCCCAATTGTGGCCTCGCCGCATTTGGAGATTTTCTGGACCGGCTCGAGGCCTTGGTAAGGCCTCATTTAGCCGGTCCGGTGTTGGTTCTGGGGGACTTCAACGCGAAGTCTACCATGTGGGGAAACCCCAGGACCAACCTCCGCGGTGAGGCCCTTGAGGAATGGGCGGGGGGCTTGGACCTCCGGTTGATCAACCGTGGGTCCGAACCCACGTGCGTGCGGTGGAACGGGTGGTCCATAGTCGACCTTGTTTGGGCCACCCTGTCCGCCGTGCGCCGTGTGTCTGCCTGGCGAGTGGATACAGGGTGGGAGATCCTGTCGGACCACCTCCACGTCACAATGGAGGTGGTCCCCACTTGCCAGGCAGACATGCCCCCCGAGATGAGACGTAGCAGTCGCTCAGCGCGCCCTGTGAGATGGGCGCTGAAGAATCTAGACAAGGACGCGCTCTTGGCGGCAGCCCTTGCGCTTACCTGACTTGATGCCGGGGAGTACGGGGCGGACGAGGGGGCGGACCGGCTCCGGGGCATCTTACAGACGGCATGTGATGTCGCGATACCCCGGACCGGTACCTGCCCCCAGCGAAAGTCCGCGTATTGGTGGTCGGGCGAAATAGCGGAACTAAGGACAGAGTGTGTCCGCGCCCGACGCCAATACACCCGTGCTCGTCGCCGCCACTTTAGGGGCGGCGACGGCGCAAGGGTGGACTCCCTGTACGGACGGTACAGGGAGGCCCAGGTGGCCCTTCAGAGGGCCATCAAAGCCGCCAAGGCCAGGGCCTGGGAGGAGCTCCTGGGGTCCTTAGATGAGGGGTGCTGCGTAAGCTCCGCCCTGCGACGCCTCCGTTAACGGAGCTCCCGGATCCCGAATTTCTGGGGCGGGTCACCGTGATGCGATCAACCGTGTCGCCACCCTCCGGAGCCGGGCTGTCGCTGCGGACAGGGTGTTGTTGGCGGTGAGTCTAGACATCACCAACGCCTTCAACACCCTGCCCTGGGACGAGGTAGAGGGGGCGCTTGAATATTTTCAAGTCCCCCTCTACCTCCGAGGCGTTCTACGGGACTACCTGAGCGACAGGTGGTTCGAGTACCCCGGCCGGTACGGGATGAAGAGGGAGAGGATGACCCGGAGGGGGTTCCTCAGGGGTCGGTCTTAGGACCGCTCCTGTGGAACCTCGCTTACGACCGGGTCGTCCGGGCTTGCCTCCCCCTTGGCGCCACCGTCGTCTGCTACGCGGACGACACATTGGTGGTGACCGAGGGGGAAACATGGAGGAGGACGAGCAACCTGGCAGAGGCCACGGTGGACTGCGTCGTAGCCCGGATCCGGAACATGGGATTAGAGGTGGCTGCCGGCAAAACCGAGGCAATGTGGCTACACGCATTGCCTCGGGACCGGCGGCCGCCCCCTTCATGGATCCGGGTAGATGGAGCCGCCGTCGAGGTCAGGCAAGAGATGAAATATCTCGGCCTGATCCTCGACAGTCGCTGGCGCTTCGAAGAGCACTTCGCGAGCCTGGCCCCCCCGGGTTGAGAAGGTGGAAGTTGCCCTCGGGCGACTTCTACCCAATCTCGGGCGGCCCGAGGTCAAGGTGCGCCGCCTCTACGCGGGGGTGGTTTGGTCCAAGCTCCTTTATGGAGCACCCGTACGGGCCCCGCAAATTACAGCCGGCTGCCGCTCTGAAGTGCTGTTAAATCGCATCCAGCGGCGGCTGGCTGTGCGGGCCATACGGGGGTACCGAACCATCTCCGGTGAGGCGGCGCAACTCCTCGCCGGTCCCCCCCCCCTACGTCTACTGGCCAATGAGCGAGCGGCCAATTATGGCTACGCCCGCTCGGCCAGAGGGGGGGAGATAGACGGCGGGGAGCTCGCGGAGCTGAAGCGCCAGGCCTGGGAAAGCTTGCTGGTCCAATGGCGTCAACAGGTGGTTGACGCCAATTCGGGCCGGCCCATTTCCCGGGCCCTCCTGCCCATTCTGCACGAATGGTGCTGGAGGCGTGTGCGGCTGACCTTCCGGGTCACACAGGTGCTGACCGGGCACGGATGCTTCGGTCGGTACCTGTGGTGGATCCGGAAGGAACCCACGACGCAGTGCCACCATTGTGGCGAGAACCTGGACACGTCGTTGCATACGCTGGAGGAATGCCCAGCGTGGTCGGCGCAACGACGTGTCCTTAGAGGTCAGATTGGGTGGGACCTTTCCCTACCGGCTGTGGTCGATCACATAGTCGGTGGGGGAGGTCCCTGGAGCGCAGTGGCCTCCTTCTGCGAGAACGTTATCTCGCAGAAGCAGGCCGCGGAATGGGAGAGGAAGGCCGACCCCCTCTCCGATAGAAATGTGTGAGGGGGGCGGTGGAAAACGCCGCAGCGGCTGCCGCCGACCCACCTCTGACGCTGGGTGGGGGGGGTGTGGGACAGTGGGCGTTAGGGGTTGCCCACTGCCGGAGGCTAGGGGGAGGACGGGGTCTGTCCTCCCCCCTGGGAATGGTAACGGACCGGGGTGCCGCGGCAAGGAGCCCATATCTCTTTACTCCTCGCCCCGACACCCCGGCCCGGCCGCAGCGTCCCCTCCTCACCGTGGGGGGGGGGGGGGGAGACATGCGCTGCGGGAAAACGGAGAGCGGGGGCCCGCGGAAGATGGGCCTCCCTCTCCGTCGCGTATTGGAGGTGCTCGCCCTAGGCTTCGGCTCGGGGCGAGCTCTCCAGGGGCCGCGGGCGACACGCCTTGGGGGGCGTGTCGTCCATAACGGCGGTCCCCGGAATGGGGGGGCATTGCGCGGGAGACCGGCGCAATGCCCTGGTAGATGAAATTTGGCGGGTCATGTCCCCCCCGTGCATGGGGCGGCGGCCTACCGCCGCCGCCACAGCGGGGGAGTGGTCCAGTAGTGTTCTACAAGAGTTCCTGGCCACTCCCCTACCGCATAGGCAGGTCTCCGCAGGGTTTTAGTGGGTGTACCCCCTTCCCCTTCCAACCAGGAAGGGGGGGAGTCCCACATATCCCCGCCCTTCCCCAAGGGGGGCGGGGAATGCGTAAAGCATTTCCCTGCGTTAAAAAAAAAAAAGGTCTCGGTTAGGCCTGGGTTAGGTCTCGTACGTTGGTCGGAGCGAGAGAGCGAGTTGGTGCGAGTGAGAGCGAGAGTGCGTTCGACCGTCGCCCGAGAGAGACGGCGAACGAGCGAGCGTGAGAGCGAGCGAGACAACGCGAGAGTGAACGTTCGGACCAGCGCCTCCTCAACCCGTTAAAGGGAGAGGAGAGGGGGGACGCGAATTAGATTAGATCGGCATCGGGTAGCCCACGACAAGCCGGGACGATTCCCCCTTGGAGGGGTTACCCCTCGCCCACAAACAACGGAGCAATAGCCTCCCAATGTTTTTTAGTGGAGGGAAGCTTTTCTTTTTAGGGTGCCAATCGGTGGGGCTTCGACTGTTCGGAGTCCCCCCCCCGAGGGGTACCCCCCTCCCCGCGGACTAGGCAATAGAGAAGGAAATTGTAGTTTAGACAGGGAAATGAGACAATTAAAGCCGCAAATAATTTAAAAAAGCACACCTGACTCTTTCTTTATAACCCGGACCAATATCCTGACATTTAAAGCGTATCGAATAGGACGATCCCCTAATAGATATCGCGGAATCGGAGGATAAGGGACTGAGGGGGGAAAAGGAAAGGGAACGGTTAGACTTTAATAAGAAGGGACGGGGGAAATTACGTCGGAAGAAAAAGGAAATACACCACAATAGGGTTGAAACGTACGCCACCGCTAAAGGGCGTACCCGCCCTTAGCTGGGTCAAGGAGACGGACGGAGAGATGGTGATGCCGAGCGGAGGAGGAGAGGAACTGTTCTTCTCGCCTATGCCGGAAAGAAACACCCCCTCAGCCGAGATAAGGGGTGTGAAAAGGATCGGAATGGACTCCTCTCAATCGGACGTGACGGAAGAGAACGAGACAGAGGACGAGACAAGAAGGATGGAAAAGAAGAAGAAGAAAAAGATGAAGAAAACCCGGCACGAAGAGGGGGAAGACAACCCCGAAATGGACCTTCAGGACGGTGATAGCGATAAGGACTTAGACCGAAAGGTGGAGGAGGGTTCCTTGGAAGCAATGGATCTGCCATGGGAGGAACACGAGCGCGAGGTCAGAATTGGTATGAAAACTATCATACAAGCCCTTGAAAATCAACTGACAAGGGCAAGGGAGATCAGTGAATTCTGCCAATCCTCAAAGAACGTGAAGATTGCTATTAAAGAAGCAGCAACGAACCTGAAAAAAGACTTGAAAGGAATACGGAAATACATGGGAAGTATAAATAATTCGGTAGAATTTGTACTTTCTAGGAGCAAAAGGGTAGAGCAGCAGACAGACGCCTCCACCCAGACGACGAGGAGCGGGGAATTCAAGGTCTCCAAGGAACTAAGGGACGTAAGTACAAATACACCCAGAGTACTTACAGGAAAAGGGAAAAGGGATAGACAGACCCAAACGCAGCCGAACAAGGAACCCAATTCCAAGGGCAAAGGGACTAAAAAACCTCCACCTGTCAACGAGAAGGGGAACAGTCCGGCTTCTAAAGGACAGCAGAGAGAGGAGGAAGAAGATGAGGAAGAATGGATAGAAGTGGAGAGCATCAAAAAGAAAAAAATGGAGCAGGCAGAAAGGAATAAAAAAAAGGAAAGAAGAGGAGGAGAAGAAGAGGAGGGAAGCAGCGACAGAGGCAGCAGCGGAGAAAAAACGATTAAGGCCGCCACCCCCTCCTAGACATGACGCAGTTATGGTAAAAGCGACTAACGAGAAAACATTTGCAGACTTGTTTAAGGAATTGAAGAAAGAAGCTGGCGACAAACTTCAAAACATTCAAACGGTGAGGAAATCAAGGGGTGGGGATCTAATCATAGAATTAGAAAAAGACGCGGATTCGAGTTCCTTTGAGAAACTAGTAAAGGACACCCTAGGAGGAGAACATTCGGTTAGAAGAATGGCACCTAGGGAAACCTTCGAGATCAAGGGACTCGACCCATCAATAGAAAAAGCGGAACTAGCAACGGAACTTGCCGCAACCCTGGAAATAGACCACAGGGAAGTAATAACTAAAACAATAAGGTTTGCCTACGGGGGGACGAGAACAGCCATTATCTCGATCCCGACGGAGGCTGCGGCTAAAATAAAAGAAGAACAAAGGGTAAGAATAGGGTGCACCGTTTGTAAAATCAACAAAGCTCAGAACCTTATTAGATGTTTCAGATGCCATGAGTTCGGGCATATGTCGTACTCATGTAAAACACAGATGCAAGAAAGAGAAATATGCAGAAGATGCGGAGCAACTGCCCACACAATCGACGGCTGTAAGGCAATCAGATGCTGCATCTTATGCACTAGGAGGGGGGTGCCTGCGGCAAGGGCAGAGCATATAGCGGGGGCGGCAAACCTGTCCCCAATATATCGATTATGTAAAATCCCTTAAGGGTGGAGAAAGAAAAAAAATTTCACCCTAAAAATTTTACAGCTGAACGCGAACCATTGCACGCTCGCACATAACTTGCTGACGCAAGCAGCGATGGAAAAAAAGGCGGATATCATCCTTGTTGCGGAACCGTGGAGGAACCCTGGAAAGTAGGTTTATAGCAGAAAGGGCACGGCAGCGATTTGGACCATCGGCTATAACGGAGTTATCAAACAACAAGACGGTGACAGGGAAGAAGATGATTTTGCAACCATTAGAGTAGGAGAGTACACCGTCATAAGTTGCTATATTTCTCCTAATGTTTCAGCGACAGTGTATGCAAAAAAACTCAAGAAGCTGAAGGAATACATCAAGGAAGAGCAGGACAGGGGCAACAGGATAATTGTCGGAGGAGACTTCAACGCGAAATCTCCAGCTTGGAACTCCGACAAGCAAGATTTAAAGGGTACGTGCCTACTCGATACCCTTAACAATCTTGAAATACATCCTGTTGCCCCGATCGGTGGCCCTACCTTCTGTAAAGGAAATGCAAAATCTAACATAGATTTTATTGCAACGAGTAAAAAGGTACTCGACGAGGGGAAAACGCTGTCAAGGGTCCTCCACGGAGAATACACAGCATCGGATCACAAATACGTGCTCACAACGATGGAGACGAAAGTTGATCTGAAGAAAAGGAAGCCGCCATGGAAATGCTGGAAAATTACGAGGGACGGATTCGAGGATGTAACCCGGAATTTGACAGATACACTCGCGGAAAAAAGGATCCTCAACTAGGATGGATACTACAGCGAAGCGGAAGAAAGGAAATTCCTATCAGCGATAAGGGAAGCGTGCGACAAAGTCTTCAAGGCAGCCACAGAACAAAGTAGGACAAGACCGGAAAACCCCTGGTGGAATAAGGAACTGGAGAGGCTAAGGGAGAAAACGCAGAAGCTGCGAAGGAATCTCCAAACATCAAGAAGAAGGGGAAATGAAGATATGACGACGGTATGCAAGATGCTGTATAAAGCAGCAAAAACGATGCTGAAGAAGGAAATATTTAAAGCGAAAGAAGAGAAATGGGAAGAAATGCTGGCCGGAATTGAAAAAGATCCCTGGGGCAAGCCATACAAGATCGTGTTAAGGGAGTTAAAAACCGCCCCTCCAATAACGGAACTGTCCCAGGACTTGATGGAAAAGGTAATGGTAGGGCTTTTTCCTAGAAGAAAAACAATAAACGACGCACGGACAACGGAAGCAAGCGGGTATACTACCAACAGGATGACAAATAGATACTTTAGTGGTGTAACTAACGAGGAGATACCAGCAGCGTCAAAAAAGCTGAAGACAGGGAAGGCAGTCGGGCTGGATGGAGTCCCGGCAGAGATAATCAAGCTCCTAACGATCGAAAGGCCGAAGGAGTTTGCAGCGTTAATGACGGGAATTCTAGCCAGAGGAAAAATACCTGAGGACTGGAAGAAGGCAAGGGTAATCTTACTCCCCAAGGAGGGAAAAGACCCGACTACGCCCTCAGCTTATAGACCGATATGTATCATGGACGCAGTGGCGAAACTCTTCGAATACATAGTGCATAAAAGACTAATAAATGCACTAGGGGAGGAACCTTTCAACAGAGCCCAATATGGATTTACGGAAGGCAAATCCACGGTGCACGCCGTAGAGTACGTCATGAAGAAAATTAATGAATCCACAGAAAAGCAACACTATGCAGCTATCATCGCGCTAGATGTTAAAAATGCTTTTAACACAATCGACTGGCAGGCGATACAAAAGCATTTGGAGAAAAAGAACATAGAGCAATACCTGAAGAAGACTTTGGAAAATTATTTCAAGAACAGGAGAATAATCTATGTACAGGACGGCCTCAGCAAGGAACTCGAAATGCAAATGGGATTACCACAGGGCTCTGTACTCGGGCCGCCCTATGGAATCTTGTTTACGACGCTGTTTTAGAAAAATAAAATCCAAGATGGTGCGATAGGAGAGCATTCCCGGACGACTTAATACTTTTCGTAGAAGACACAAGCCTGGACGGTCTCAAGGCGAAGGCAAATAAGATGGCGAGCGAAACGAAGGTATGGATGGAGTCCGTGGGGCTCGAAATCGCGACAACGAAAACTGAAATAATGATGGCAAACAAGAAAAGGCTGCCAGAAGATTTCCATTTCGTTATAGCAGGGTCAAACGTGAAACCACGTAACACCTTAAAGTATCTAGGCGTAAGACTGGATGACAGGAAAAAATTTGACGAACATCTCAAGAATGCGACGAACAAGGCCATAAAGGTGATGGCGGCACTAAGTAGAATTACGACAAACCTGGGGAAGACATCGCAAAGAGTAAGAAGACTATATTACCTTACCGCAGAATCAGTAGTACTGTATGGAGCACCAATATGGGCAGAAGCAGCAAAACTGAAAGAAAACGATAGACTACTCAGAAGTACACAGAGGATTGGCCTTTCGAGGGTGATTTCATCATATAAATCAGTCATAGTGGATACCCTCTGTGTTCTCGCAGGTATACCACCGTGGAGTTTGAAAATCGAGGAAAGAAGGAGGATATTTAAATGGGAAAATATCATCCTCAATTTCAAACACACATATGATAGAAGAAACCCAGAAAGAACAACCACCAGGGGTGGAACGGTCAGAAGTTATAACGAAGAGGAATATCTAGGAGAAAGGGAGGAAGAAAATCTAGAGGAAGAAGAAAAGGAACTTGAAGAATTAAAAATAGAAGCGGAGGAGTTACGACGAGAATTGAATGATCGACATAAAAATGACGCGAGGATCCTACTCAAGAAAAGAATAAGAAAAAGGGCAAAGGAACTGACAAATAAAAGGTGGCAAAGACGCTGGAACGAAGCTCCAGTGGGAAGGTGGACAAATAAACTAATCCCGGACATCCAGATATGGACGGACAGGATGCACGGCGACTTGGACTACTATTTGACACAATGGATCACCGGCCATGGAGTCTTCAATACATTCAGGAAGAGGATAGGAAAATCCAACACGGAGGAGTGCTGGTAGGATGAAGGGGTGCCAGACACCCCTGAGCACACCATGATCTTCTGCTCGAGATGGCAGAATGAAAGGGAGACACTCTTCAGAGAGATTGGAATTAATCCTACCAACTCCTCACCAGAATTATTGATAGACACCATGCTGAACAATGAGAATACATGGTACATGGGCCGTGACTACATTACGAAGATACTCAAGGAAAAGGAGGAAGAAGAGAGAGACAGAGAAAGAAGAGGAGACGACTCAGATGTGGCATCTGTGATAATTGAAGAGGACCTGGAGTCGGGAGACCCGGAAAGAACTTACGGTCTCTAACAGGGAAAACCAAAAGGAAGGAGACGAAAGAAGAACAGGCTCGACTTCATTTATATATATATATATTTGTTTATTTATGCATATTTATTTAGACATGTACATACTCATGTTACAGGTGAGACTGGTACGTATAATGTCATATATGTATGTGTGGATATGTAGGAATGCAAGTATGATATATCGGAGAGACTGGGTGTATAAAGGCGCGTTATGGTGAGAAAACCTGTAAGAAAGAAAGTATGAATGAAATATAAAGGATAAGCTTACCTGGGAAAGCAGGTGAGTCTTTCTTTTAATTTACATAAGCGGGGTGTAAAAGGTTTGCAAGTACTTGCGTGTGAACCTGAAAATATTTAAAAAAATGTGTAAAAGTTAAAAAGGAATAAGAAATACAATATATGAAACGAATCTATACTTACCTGTACGCATGTATGTATGAATGCACGAATGTTTCTCGTATGAAAGTATGAAAGACGACGTGTATAATACAAGTATGAGTAAGAGAATAGAGGAATGAAAGAGAGTGCGAGGAGCATCTGAGAAAAAGAAGAAGAACGAAAAAGTGGTAAAGAGAGACAAACAAGTATGGAAGTAAAAGAGAGAGAACGTAGAAATTGTTTGGGTAAAAGATACGAATAAGACGAAGACAAGCGGAAAGCTGTCCTCGCATCGGAAAAGACCCAACAATCGAAACTAGGACAGAATGAGGAATGTACAAGAAGAGAGTAAGGTAATGTGGATGCTGTGAAGAAGTGAATAGAGAGAGAGGAATGCGAGATCGAATAAGACGAGGACGAAGATCATCTTCGTCAGCGCATCGAAGAACCTTGTACAAGCGTGGAGTGACAGTAGGAGAACATGGGAGAGAGAGAAAGAAATGACTAAAATTTTGTTCGCTTTTTTTGAGCAAATTGCAAGACGAGATCTTAACAAAAACCCCCGAGGAGAAACCTGGACAAGGATTGCAGAAAAGGTGGAAGGGAAGCTGGAGGATGCGGAGTTCTCGGACGCACGAGTAAGCGACCAGGGCTAGGCGAAAGCCCGAGAAGATGCAGAAATGCGGGGCCGGGTCATAGCTGAGCACTGGACGCAGAAAGAGAAGAAGAGGAACTCGGCAGATAAAAACTTCCACGGACACCAGGAGCGGATGCAGCAAAAATTGCAACAGTACCAAGGACTGGATAAACTGCATCAACGGCGGACTACACAACCTCCATAATCGCTGAAATCAGGGAAAGAACATTCACCTGAAGCAAAGGTCATCTCCTCACCCTGGAATCTTACTCGGGGATAGATTGGACAAGAGAATGTATCTATTTATTCATTCATTTATAATTTATAAATTTATTTATAATTTTATAATTCATGTGTAAAATATGACGATTAGAGAGGCAAATCTATAGTAACTAGAATCATTAGAGTAGGATTAGAGTACTACTGTAAACACCACAAATTATTTTCGCCAATTCTTTAACAATAAATAGTCAAAGTAGTCAATGCAGTTGGTAAACATAGTATTTTAAAACGTAGAAATAATAGGAATTAGAAGATCTAGTTGACGACAACGTATACCGGTGAACGTCTGTGCCCCTTGCAATAGGCACACAGGTATACGACAAAGTAGTTTAGTAGATTGACAAGATGGCTGACACAAGACAGGATATATTTTTATTAATTAAACGACAAGGAATACATGGATCACTCTCAAATTGTAAACGGGATGCTTTTTCAACCCGCGAGGTAGATTAGTACAAAAATTTTTAAGCAAAATAGTATAGTTTAAAAGATATTTCTCGGGTAACAAATTTAAAAATTTTTTTTACAAAACTGAAAAATATATAGCGATTTAGAAGTTTTTCATCTCTGGGGGTAAGTCGAAAATATAAAGGAAAAAGGGATCTAAATCCACTTTTACTTGGGAAGACACGACAGCGCATGCGCGGGTGACTCTACCAAGCAGAGAAAGTGAGAAAGAGCGATACGGGAAGCTCAGCAGTGTGAAGAGGATGGAAACACTTTCTATTTCCATCCTAACATGGCAATGCTCCGAGCGACAAGAACGCACGGTTACATACATGCCACCACCGATAGATTTCAATAAACTTATTAGTTTTTGGAATTCTGGAGGCTGGTTGGGTGAGTAACCGGCTGCGGTCCTTCGGGCGTTGCACATTCAACGTGGGTGTATGCAATGCACACCCACAATTAGTAGAGATTACAGTCTAATTAATCTAAACAATTTCTATACTGATTAAAGCAAGTTAAAAAAGAGGGATTAATATATTAATTAATGGAACCAGAAATCAGACGCACAATGCTCCTCGTGGAATTGGGGAAGCAGGTCCGTAGGGAGGTGATCCATAAATTTATTCGAATCTGATCCAATAGTACGTTGGAAAAGTTAAAGAGTGAGAGAGAGAGAACTAGATACTCTGTTGCGCTCTCACTCCAATACATAGGGATGACTCATCGCTGGCCGTTGTGAGGCATGACTTGGCAATAGCCAAGCATGCGGACAAGGAGAGGGGTGAGGCAAAGAGGGAAGCACACAAAACGGTTAGGGAATGAACGAAGACGGAAACGACAACAGCCGCAAGGTGAAAACCGTCGCGGCTGTTGTCACACCGAAAAACGTTAGGCCACAAAGACGATACGTACACACAGATACACCCTCGTTCGAAATTCGCCCCAGGGTCAATCCGAGCGAGGGATGGGGTGTACGTTATCGTTACGTCACATTTTGACTGGTTGCTCAACGGTCTTCAGGCCGCCGGGCAGCCATTACGATTAGGAAAGTGGCTCTAACAGGGTAGCTCCGCGAATTTCGTAGATCTTTATCGAGAAATTGATTAGGAATCGGCGAAAGAGTGGTGTGCCCGCGTCTTAGGAAAGCGAATAATCGGCGTGAAAACGGAATTGTTAGGCGAAGGCGATCAGTGATCTGTAGGTGTTAGATAAGATAGGCGGAACTTGGGAAAAATTTTCCAAGTTCCAAACTAGAATAGGGAATTTTTTCGGAAAAATCAAAAAACAAGTAGGGACCATTCGTCTAAGCTCCTCGCGGGAAGCGTTTTCCCCCCGGGAATTTTTTACAAAATTTTTCGGCCGGGTTAAAAGTGATAAGCGAGAACCTAGACTTAGAATAGGAAGATAAGTGAGTGCGAGAGAGACGGAGATACAGCCGGGTATCCCGATCTAGTGCGAGTGCGAGAGAGAGACGGAGATACCACCGGGTATCCCGATCCGAAAGCGTGCGTGCGAGATAGACGGAGAGAGCGAGAGAGCGAGAGAGCGAGAGAGCGATAGTGAGCAACGAGTAGAGTGAACGCGTGTGCGAGACAGGGACGGAGCGAGGAAGCCCTGTAAATCAATCTGATTGATTTACAGGTGACAGGAGCGCCAAAATTTGACACCTGTCACACGTCCGCTCTCTTCGGCTGTTCGTCGCCCAGCCGCCACCCTTAGTCGCGCTTTGCGCGACGAACGCCGCCGGCGAGGCCGGCGGAAAAGCTAAGTCCACAGGGGTTGATTCTACGCCAGTGCACCGCGGCCAGAATCTCCTGAATAATTCTGCACGTGTGCGTGCGTGTGCGAGACACCCCGTGGACGGCATGCGTGTGACCGAGCGTGAGTGTATGCGAGAACGAAACACGAGCGCGTGTTTCGACGTACGTTGGTCGGAGCGAGAAAGCGAGTTGGTGCGAGTGAGAGCGAGCGAGACAACGCGAGAGTGAACGTTCGGACCAGCGCCTCCTCAACCCGTTAAAGGGAGAGGAGAGGGGGGACGCGAATTAGATTAGATCGGCATCGGGTAGCCCACGACACGCCGGGACGATTCCCCCTTGGAGGAGTTACCCCTCGCCAACAAACAACGGAGCAATAGCCTCCCAAAGTCTTTTAGTGGAGGGAAGTTTTTTTTTTCTTTTTAGGGTGCCAATCGGTGGGACTTCGGCTGTTCGGAGTCCCCCCCCCCCCCGAGGGGTACCCCCTCCCCCGCGGATTAGGCAATAGAGAAGGAAATTGTAGTTTAGACAGGGAAATTAGACAATTAAAGGTCTGGGTTAGGTCTGGGTTAGGTCTGGGTTAGGTCTGGGGACTGAGGGTATAGGAGCTTACCTTTGGTGACTCTGATCCAACGGTAGGTATACTGCAGTGGCGGTGGTCCTATACCTAAAATCCTCTCTCTCTACCTCCCCGTGGTGGTCCCTGGGGCGCACTAAGGTGCGTGCTGAGTGAGAGAGGGGTACCTTGCGCTAATGGCGCAGTCGCTGCTGGTCCTCTGGCCGCGGGCGGTGGGCTGCGTGGGGTGGCTGAGTCCTCCGGGTGTTCCTCTTCTGTTCTTATCCCACCCTCCCTCCCTTTTTCTCCCCCTTCCCACCCACCCTCCCATCTCTCCCCACCTTAATACCTAACCTATCCTATCCTATGAGTCACCCGCGCCTGGGTTACCCTCATCGTCTACCGATGTGAGTCCCCAGTGTAACGGGCTGACTCTCCCTACCCAATGGGTCGCCCGCGCCTGGGTTACCCCCACTGTCCGGTGGTGGTCCCCAGTATAACGGTGCGACCCAATCCTATCCCATCCTATCCTTCTTCCCTCTTACCTGGTTGCTCGCTTCCCACGATGCTCCGCCGTCCCTCGTCCGATGACTGGTGGCGCCTAAAACACACGCGCTCACATACACACTTCCACACACCACTCTTACTTAATCTTAGAGCGCTAAACACACACATACACACATACATGCAGCACACAACACACTCATACGTCCATAGCGAAAGCTATGGACCACACCACCGCCCAGGTGGTCATGTTTTACCTGGGAGGTGGGGCTTACCTTTGGTGGTTGGCCCAAGAGGAGTAAACCTTCTAAAAATCCCCTAGCGCCAAGTTCCTGGGAGTGCGGCGAAGGCGCTATTTGGGTGACTGCGCTTGCCCAATGGTCGCAAGGGTGAAATGCGATTCCAGGCACTACCCTGGCGTAACGGCCCCGCCTAAGTTGGGCCGCTGCCGTCGGTAAAAGGATGTGGCCCACGGCGGCCGACGGATTTGACCAATGGTCCGAAGCCACTCTAAGGCCAACGAGTGAGGTCGACATAAGTCGTCTTAGGGCGGCTTGTGTCGGCGGTAACCAGGGCCATTTATGGAATGAAAATGAATACCAAAAAACAAACCACCAACACTACAAACGTAAGCAACAGCAAAAAAAAAAACCTCAAAAAAACAAAAAACATCGGAGACATCAGAGGACAAGGGACTCACCCCAGGAAGTCCGTAGGAGACCTGAACCTTACTGAAGACGAGATGACAGACCTGGGACTCTCCTTCAGACCAGGTTCTTCCAGAGTGGGGCACAGCCCCCCCAACGACACCAACGGCTCGGACGGAAGAGCCCTTCAATATTCCAACAGAAGACGCTGGATCAGCTTCGCGGACGTGGTCTCCACCTATTGTGGAACTGGAGCAGCAGCAGGATGACGACCCGCTACCTGGAAAGCAGAACACCACAATGAATTTGGACGCCCAGGAAGTTGAGCTTCTAAACATCACGGGTGATGAAAACCTGTCACCCTAGCACAAGAAAAAACGAAAACGTACGGAAACTCTACCAAGAGCGGGCCTTATGGAGTATGAAGGAACTTGGCAGGAAGTCAAAGCACTCGCAGGGGCCACCAAGAGCCTACAGCATAATATAAGGTCTCATGAGGCCCATCCAGACATACTCAATGGCATTGCGGCTGTAGTCAGATGCCTGAATGAATTACAGAGATCATTCCGGTCGATGTATAAGAGAGATAGCTCGTGCCCTGGTAGCCTAAGGAGAGACCGGTCAAATTCCAGAGCCCGACCAGCCACTAGCGGACTCTCCAAATTACAAAAGGAGAATGAACCGGGACAGACCTAACTGTCACCCAAGGCGCCTTTTGAATTCAACAGGCAAGATAGTTCGGCTCAGACAGAACCGCAGACAATAATAAGTCACCCTAACAGCGAAAACAAGAACAATGGAAGTAATGTCAAGAGATATAGAAATATTGGCACCCAGACGGAAATCATGGAGAACCTCGGCGGCAAATGTAACGCTGCGGTACAAACGGACTCCGCTGACGATATCACTTCGGAGGAGATAGAAAAGTGGAGCTCATCCGGGTCCAATTATGATGAGCTACTGGTTCTCATGAATAGAAAATGGCCTGAGACATTTTATAATAAAACCACCATCAACTTTGAATCGGTCGATATAGAAGTCGAAGACAAACAAAATGATTTCGTATGCCTAGTACCTAATGAGCTTAGAGGTGCCGACGGCTCTAGCCGCAATATTATAAATAAATATGCGGATATGAACGAAATCGAGAAACTTGGTTCCGAACCGGGAGAGGTTATCTTCCTGGTCAACTCTACGAGGCTGCCATGTAATAGGAAACTGTCCAAGAACACTAACATAGTCAAGGAAAGATATGTTTTCTTCCTAGTGGATCGTCAACTTCCCAAGGACATACCGGCAGATCGTACTTTACTTAAGGCGGCGATCGAACTAAAAGAAATTGCTCAGGAAGAAAATAGAAATAACCTTACTATCGTTGCCCACGACAACAGCGACATTCAAGTGCTTAGGAAGATCCTAGAGGCAGCCTTCTACCATTCGAATGTAGATATTAAAATAGTAGCGAGCAATCGAAACCGCACCAGACAGGACAAAACATCCAAGGACAAACGTAACACCCAAACGGTGGTTATTCAAGGGGGAAATAAATCCTATGCTGACATATTAAGATCCCTTAAAGCTGGCATTAATATTGACAAAGAGGAGATACAAGTCAGCAACATAAAAACGGCTCGTAACGGTGGTGTTGCGATCGATATTAAGGGCGGAGTTGAAAAGGCTAGCAAGTTCAGTACGCTAGTCAATAAAAACATTGATGGGTGCAAAGCTGCCCTAGGCGGAAGAAGACTTGAAAAAAAGGTCCTTCACATACGCCAAATAGAAGGAGATGCTACGGTCCATGACGTGCAAACAGCGATTGTTAACGCGGTTCCAAATGCCGTACATAGTGAGTTTCATGTTAAACCGCTAAGACCCGCGGCGCTAGGTCGCCAAAATGCGACAGTTATTGTCCCTAAATATCTAGCTGAACAGCTAATCGAACGCAAATCTATAAGAATAGGATGGGGTTCATGCCCATTATATGAAAGGGAAAACATACCGCAGTGCTTCAGATGCAGAGAGAACGGACATATGGCGAGTCAGTGCAAGGGGGTGTACCGTAGCAAAATGTGTCGTAGGTGCGGACCAACATGGCCTTCAAGAATGTAATGAGCCCGAAAAATGCACTGTATGTCAGCTACCAGGTCATCGAGATGGAAGTCTACGTTGTGCAGTCTATCGAAAGAATCTGGAAGAGTTAAAAAAACAAAATCAACTAAAACAAATAAAAATAATAATAATAATAATAGTAATAAAAATAACAACCTACCTTGTAATACCAACTTACCTTGTAATAATAACTTACCTTGTAACGTAGAAAGCAGCAATGAAAAGCCAGAACTCGATGGAATAAAAACTATAGCACAGAATGACGATCCTCTGCCTAAGGTACTGGAAAGACCTGAAAAAAAATAAATAACAGTTAAGACAAACGTAAATAATTGTACATACCTATTTTACATATATATATATATATATATATATATATATATATATATATATATTATTACCAATTGTACATAAAAAACCCTAATCTAGTCTAAAATAAGTAAATCTATCTAGTATATATATCGTAGTACTTATCTAATTTATATCGTTGTAAATTATAAATGGAACTGAACATCCTCCAGATTAACCTCAATAAATGTAAACTAGCGCAGGAATTGCTCTATCCGACGGTAAACGAAAATAAGATTGACATCGTCATCATTTCCGAGCCATGGCGATGCCAGGATTATTGGTTTACCGATGTTACCAAGGGTGCAGCTATCTGGGTTCCTACACAAAATATGGCAAAGTTTAATAAAGTTAACCTTCTATGGCAGGCCGTGGGAGTGGTAGCAATACAGATCAATGACATTGTGGTGTTCAGTTGCTACTACTCTCCGAACCTGCCTATGGATAATTTTGAGGACCGGATTAACGAATTGGGTGTTATGATTACCAAATCTAAGGGCAAATCTAAATATTGTATTTTAGCTGGTGACCTGAACTCCAAATCCCCAGCGTGGGGCTCTAAAAGAACTGACAGCCGGGGTAAAATTGTGCTAGAAATGCTTGCCTCTATGGAAATAGCTCCTGTAATAAGTGAGGGAGGGTTTACGTTTAGCAGAAACGGACACACCTCTCTCATTGACTTCCTAGCATGTGATACCAAAATAATTAAGTTCTTACAGACTAGCCGTATTATGGATGCATATACAGGATCTGATCATCGCTATGTCCGACACATCTTTAGCAACGATAAGGCTGGGGGATTGGTAAATCGGGTAACCTCTACATACTCTAGGAAATCGGTTGACCTAGAGAAATTCACTGATAAATATAAGTATGCCATAAAAGAAGCTGACCCCGCGACGATCGTCGACATGGAGGATGTCGACTGCTATATTGAGCTGATCGAAGGCGCTGTGCGTGGAGCGAGCTATCTGAAACGACCACCGTTTAAGGGTAGAAAGCCAGTATGGTGGTGGAGCGCTGATATTAAAACTATGCGCGACGAAGCAAAAAAAGCGCGCCGAGCCCTACAACGACAAAGGGCCAAAAAGACTGTCACTCATAACGCGGAGATAGTTCAGGCTAAGCTAGAGACGTATCGAGCTGCTAAAAAGGCTCTTAAGTATGCAATTATTAAAGCCAAGTCTGTGTCGTGGAGGGACCTCACCGACTCGGTAGAAAAAGACGTTTGGGGTAAACCCTATAAGCTAGTTATGTCCCGGATTAAGGGTAACCCCCCCCCCCCTACTAAATTAAACACTAGCGAAATTGAATCCGTAATTAACCAACTGTTTATCACGTCTCCGGTATCCGGTGGCAGGATACCTGAGCATCATCCTTGGGCTGAATTCTATCGAGGCGACGAGGTCCCGTTCACGGAGGTCGAAGTCCGAGAAGCCATTAAGATGGTTAAGCGCAAAGCATTAGGGAAGGATGAAATCCCGTCGGAAGTAGTGTGGTGCTTGGGGGATGTTGCGAGGGCCCACCTAAAAGAGGTTTTTAATAAATGCCTCGAAATAGGCTATTTCCCCAGGAGGTGGAAAAGAGGACGCCTGCTACTTATTCCCAAGAAACCAACCTCAGACGGCAAAGTAGGCTGGCGACCTCTTTGTATACTATCAACCCTGGCCAAGGCCCTAGAGTACGCTATTAAAAATAGGCTTTTAAAATATATAAAGTTTTCAAAAAATCAATTCGGATTCGTTAAGCGAAGGAGTACGATCCATGCAATCGCTGAGGTCATGAATAGATGGGACTGCGCGAAAAGGAGCGGCCATCATTGTCTAATGATCGCCTTGGACGTTAAAAACGCGTTCAACACCCTACGGTGGGCAAACATTTTGAGAGCTCTAACAACTAGGAAGCTACCTGATAGTTTATATAAAATAGTCAAAAATTACCTGTCGGAACGCTCCGTGGTGATCGTAGATGATGGTGGCTCAGAAAAAGAGTTTAGGGTCTATGCTGGGGTCCCTCAGGGTTCGGTCCTCGGTCCCCTCCTGTGGAACTTACAATATGATGAACTTCTGGATATCCAACTTCCGGCGGGAGCGCATCTGTTCGGCTTTGCTGATGACGTCGCACTCGTCATAACTGCAAACAACTTAGAAAAAACCGTTGAAACCTCTCAAGTAGCGCTAAAAATCATTAAAGAATGGTTCGATAAAAACGACCTTACCTTGGCGAGTGAGAAAACCGAGATGGTTTTGCTCACAAGCAGAAAAACACCAAGCAGCATCACTGTGAAGATTGACAACGTCTGCACCGCTTCAACCAAAAATATAAAATACTTAGGACTTATTGTTGAAGGCAACAGATATTTTTATGGACATATTAGTAGCAGTATTGACAAGGCAATTAAACTTGCCTGTGAACTATCAAGGATCCTGCCACGGGAAGGAGGATGCGGATACAGAGTAAGGATGCTTTACTATCGGGTAGTAGAATCCGTACTACTTTACGGGGCCCCAATTTGGGCTGTAGCGGCACAGATCTGCAAAAACGAAACGGCCATTAGTAGTGCACAAAAATGGCTCTGATTAACGTCACACGTGCTTACCGGACTGCATCCTTGGACGCCCTATGCGTCCTTACTGCCTGCCCACCATTGGTACTGATCGCTGACGAGAGAAGACGCATTTTTGAACGAGCCAACAACATCAGCTCGGACGACCCTAAATATAACGAAAAAACAAATGCAATTAAAAGAGAAGAGAAGAAAGTCACGCTCGAAATATGGCAGGAAAGATGGGACTCTTCTGAAGTGGGACGCTGGACGTCCCATATTATTCCAAATATTGAAGATTGGGTTGAGTGGGGCCCCAAACTCCTAGACTACCATGTCACGCAGGTCCTGTCCGGCCATGGCTGCTTTGCCGACTACTTGAAAAGCAAAAAAATATATGAAACGGACACATGTATGTAGGATTTCCCTATTTTAATTCGAAATTCGTGATCGAGTTGAATAATCGATCTACGCGGGCAGGGGTAAAGCAAGGGGTCGACTCGTTAAAGATAATAATAGTTTAATCAAAATCAAAGGATGATGGAACAAACATGCGGACAACTGTACCACTTGGCGACCGACGCGAGACTCCTCGATGTCGCCTCTCGCTCGCCTTTCTTTTCTCGACGTTCCTCGCTTGTCTTTGCCGTTCGTTTGTTTTACGGAGCGAGCGTTGCACCGGCGTTCGCGGGACGCGCGTATCGACCGTTTTGGCGGGAATTTAGGCATCCCACACTCGGCCATCCTGCAAATCTTCGGACCCCGAAGATGTCCCGGGATACGGCTTCATATAATCGGCCGCAGTCGACGTAATTCTCGGCCCTTCGGTTTCGCCAATTCGCACCACTTCATATCGATCGTTCCGCTTGACTTTTACAATTTTATACGGCCCTAAAAATTTCGGTTTAATTTTTAGTCCGGTTCCGAACTGCGTCCTTTGGATAGCTACTAAGTCCCCTTCTTTATATTTAATCGGATCTTTACATTTTCTGTTATGGCCGCGACGATTTTCCTCTTGAATTTTAATAATATTTTCGGCTGCCGCGCGCCTCAAAACATCACGGTTCGCATCGAACATCTCAACAGTTTCTTGTTCGATAAGCGAAAGGATTCTTACATCTTCTTTCTGTCGCATCTTAACACCGAAAAGTATCTCGAATGGAGTCATACCCACCGCACGCTGAAAACTACTATTTAAACATCGTTGCAGCCGGTCGACGTATTTGTACCATTGGTCGGGGTTATCCAACGAAAGTTTTGTCAACACCGGAATAATGGTACGGTTAACGCGCTCAACTTGCCCATTCGCGCGTGGTACACCTGTCGTAGTCGTAAGATGTTCAATTGACTCCGACGCGCAATATTCCTTGAATTCGTTAGACGTAAACGCGGTTCCCTTATCTGAAATAATGCGCTGCGGATTTCCGAAAATTTTTTGTTGCGCGATCAATCTACTTAGCACTTCCGCGGTATTCGTTGTCTTCGTTGGGTAAATCCATACAAATTTAGCAAAAGCATCTACTACAACTAATATATACTTGTACTTCTTACCCGTCGATACCATCGGACCTTGGTGATCGATATGATACGTACACAATGGTGTATCTCCTTTGGGAATGGGGGAAAGCATCCCTTCCTTTTTACCTTTTTTCTTTTCGGCTAATATACACGGTACGCAACAGCTGATTACTCTTTCTACTCGCTCGCTTAAATTCGGAATATAAAATTCCTCCTTGATTCGCTCTACAACCTTCTTCACTCCAAAATGTCCATTCTCATGCACTCGTCGAATAGTATCTACAAACATACTCACTGGCAGCACCACAATCGTTTTTTCACCATATCTCTTTAACAATAAATCATTTTCTATTAAATAGTCCTCGTACGATTCCCTTTCCAATACCTGCTTTATGGCTCGGATGCGTTCATCTTCGTCTTGTCTCTTCCGAATAATTTCGCGCATCTTATCTTCTACGATACACACCGGATATCTACTCAGCGCATCAACGTGTTTCAGACGCTCACCCGATCGGTGTTCGATTTTATAATGGAACTCTTCGAGAGTTAACGCCCATCTCGCAACTCGCGGACACAAATCTTTCTTATACAATGTCTTTTGCACCGCTTGGCAATCGGTAATTATCGTGAAATCTAATCCTAATAGGTATACCCGAAACTTCTGCACTGCTCTTACTATCGCCAATAATTCCAGTTCATACGAGCTGTACTTTCTTTCTGCATCTGTCGTTTTTTTGCTCATATAATGAACAGGGTGAAACATCTTTTCATCGCACGTTTTTTGAAGTAAAACTGCCCCGTACCCGTCTGAACTAGCATCGGTATGTAATTCGGTAATTGCCGTAGGTTGGAAAATACGTAATACGGGTTTGCAACATAACGCGGTTTTTAACGCGATAAACGACCGTTTTTGCTCTTCGTCGAACCGAAATTTAATGCCGTCTTTTAGCAAATCTGATAATGGATACGCTATCTTCGCATAGTTTTGTATAAACTTCCGGAAATATCCTGTAATTCCGAGGAAACTCTGCACGTCTTTTTTCTTCGTGGGCTCCGGGAAAGCTTGTACCGCTTTAACTTTATTCGGTGACGGGCCGACGAGACCGTTCGTAATCGTATGGCCTAAAAATTCAACCTCTCGTTGCAGGAATCTACATTTTTTCCAATTGATCCGTAGCCCGTTATTCTCTGCGACTTTCAACGTAATTTTCAAATTTTCAAAAGCATGTTCATCGGTTGTGCCCGGCACGATTAGATCGTCCATATAGGTTATGACTGTTTTACTTCTAACTAGCTCGCTAAAAATATTATCAATAAATCGGAGGAAACTGGTAGGACTGTTACATAGGCCGAACGGGGTTCTGATAAACTCGTATTGCCCGTCGGGCGTTACAAACGACGTGTACTTCCTACTTTCTTCAGCGACGGGAACATGGAAAAATCCATTTTTGAGGTCGAGTACTGAAAAAACTCGCGCACCTGATAAAGAATCAATACAGTCTTCGATCAAAGGCATCGGAAATCTATCTTTGACCACGTTCCTATTTAATTCGCGATAGTCTATACATACGCGATACGAGTTGTCTTTTTTCGGCACGATAACCACGGGACTAGCATATTCGCTACAACTTTTCCTAATTATCCCCTCCTGCAACCATTCTCGTATTTGTCGATCTAATATTTCCTTTTCCTTAAAAGCTAAACGCCTGGGACGCAGCCGGACTGGATTTTTGTCTATAACCGTAATTCGAGTTTCGACCGCTGTTTTTACATTTTTAACCGGCTCATACCTTTCTACAACGTTCCGCAACTGTTCCTTAAATCGTCCATTAACAATGTCCAATTCACGTTGTTCGATGCAGTTAACGCTCGCCAGATCACCCATCAGGACAGCTTCCGATGCATCGGCGACCGATTCGGGCCTCGGAGTCACTTTTCTTATCACGACTTCACCTTGGTTTATCTGCACTTGCACATCTTTTAAGAAGTCTTGTCCTAGTATTATCTCGTTTGACATTGCGTCATTTGGCACCACAAACATTTCAACGTCGAAATCATTATTGCCGACGCGCACTTGCGTTTTAAATCTACCGACGGGTATCGTTCGCGCGTTTCCGAAGCCGGTAAACACCCGCGATGTCGACTGCAACTTAGGCTCACCGATTTTGCGACACGTGTCTTCTCGCATTAAATTTACTTCACTTCCCGTGTCTATAAGCGCGTAACAAACAACATTGTTTATAGTAACTGCGTTCAGTCTGTCTTTTACACTTCTTACACAGCTGACATTGTCCCCACTAGTTGGCGATTTTACCCGCGTTTGGCAGTCTTTCGAAAAATGCCCGAACTCGTTACACGTAAAACATTTAGGTCCCTTTCCTTTATTTGTGCAATGTTTTACATCATGTTCCACTGACCCACAGGAAAAACAGTGCATCCTCTTCTGGAACCTTGCCTCTTGAAACCGAACTGGTCGTTGTTGCATCTTCCTGGTTTCTCCGTCGCGTTCCTTCCTTTCCCAGTGGCGTTTGCTGCCCTCGGCATCCTTTTCTTTCTCTTTTCTTCGGTCGTATAGTTCCAACCTTCTCCTTAATTCGTAAAGCGACGCCGCTTCATACAGCATCGTTTTGCTGTGTTCTCGATCCTGGATGCCATTAATAATATGTTCGATCAATGCATCCTCTTCTACGGATCCTTGGCTTGCGATCTCTTGCATGGCTCCCACATATTGTCGCGCGCTCTCGTTTGGCCGCCTTTTCCGTTTACGCAATTCTTCGTGAATTAACGCGCCGTTCATTTCCGCCTTAAATTCACGCAACAGCCTCTTTTTTAGAATTTGCCACGATACTATCCCTGTTTCATAGGTGATAAACTGTTTCGCCGATCCCTGCATCATTCTTTTCCCGTATAACAGTTTTTGTAAGTCGTTCCATTCAAGCAACGCACTCAGTTCTTCGAAATCGTTGACCCACTTTTTAATTGGTAATTTGTCGTCACCTGTGAAATATGGAATGCTGTTGTCGACGTCCTTAATTGTGAATTTGATCACTTCTCTTCTTGAAGCTGCGTGCTTCTTCGGTGTGTGATCTTTTCTATGCTCCTCTAGTGCACTTTCCATATCTTCGTCCGAATCATTGTCCGTTTCCCCGTCTTCGGATTCTCCTCCCTCCTTCTCTGTTTCGACGCATCTGGAATTCTTCAGCCTCTCTCGCAACTCGATCTTCTTGCCTTTATCTGATAGTTGCAACTGTCTTAATTTTCCTCGCAACTCTTGAACCTTCATTGCGTCGATCATCTCTTCCGACAATTCTTCGTTCGTCTTATCCTTAATCTTCGTCCCGCTTTCTTTCAACGCTTCCAAGCTGTTCTTTGTCCCTCCGTACATCCTTGTGATTTTCTGATTACAACGTAAATTAATACGATTGTCGTTCGACGACTGCTAACAACTTTTTCCGGTTAGTGGTCAACTTACACACTGCCGTACAACTGGATAAATCGCGAATCGACACTTTCGACTTTAATTTCAACTGCACTTCGTAACTGAATCGTACCGATCACTTGATTTAATTGCCCACGCGATCCCGGCTGAGCCCCCAAATGTAGGATTTCCCTATTTTAATTCGAAATTCGTGATCGAGTTGAATAATCGATCTACGCGGGCAGGGGTAAAGCAAGGGGTCGACTCGTTAAAGATAATAATAGTTTAATCAAAATCAAAGGATGATGGAACAAACATGCGGACAACTGTACCACTTGGCGACCGACGCGAGACTCCTCGATGTCGCCTCTCGCTCGCCTTTCTTTTCTCGACGTTCCTCGCTTGTCTTTGCCGTTCGTTTGTTTTACGGAGCGAGCGTTGCACCGGCGTTCGCGGGACGCGCGTATCGACCGTTTTGGCGGGAATTTAGGCATCCCACATGTATAGCGTGTAAAGACTTACCTGATAGCGTCAACCATACCCTACTGGAATGCTCCTCATAATTAAAAGATGTTAATTATGACACTGAAATCGAAGAGTAAAGGAATATATTAATTACGTACTATCGACTAAGGAAAAGCTAGAAAACGAGATACAGAGAGAAGAAAAGAAGTTGAGAAATGACAAAAGAAATAGACGTAAAAGAGCCAAGAAATAGTGGGTCGAAAGTTTCATTCAATCAGTCGTTTACTCATCCATCCACTCATTCATTCATTCATCCGTATATTGATATATATATATATATATATTTATTTAGTTAATTATTTATTTACTTATTTATTTACTTATTTATTTTATTTGTACTGAATTGTATGTTTATAGATATAAACGCACATGCACACACACACACATAGGCACACACACACACACACACGTGCACAAGCCCTCACACACACATGTTGACATGCTCACACACACGCGCTCATACACACACACTCATGCATACACACACAGGCACACACACACCATTCCACACACCCCCAAACACACACACATACCCATATATACTCATACACACGCTCACACACACACACACACACACACACACAAATATATATACTCTTACACACACACATACACACGCACACACACACACATGCATACATACATAAATACATACACTCAAGTACAACAACTCTGGCAATACCCATCCATTCACTCTTACTCTTTTCTTACATGCTCTCAACTACTCGCATTCTACCGCCCAAGCAGGCATTCAGATATTCAAATCAGCTCGTATTTATATATCCAATTGTATCACTACTGCTATTTTAATTTAATTTAAATAGTCTATAGTATAGTATATAAGTGACCACATTGTTATATTAAATTTTAATCTCGTAAGTCTCGTAAATCGACATTTTTGTTAAGTCGACACCATGCAGTAATGCCAAATAGGCGGGTCCGTGGTGACGGCTATTACAGACATAGGAGGAGGGGTTTTTAGTGGATAAACCTGGTGTTTACGGGAGTCCCACACTCCACGGCGATTAACATCGTACATCAATGCCTTGGGTCAGTGCGTAATGCATTTTCCCCTCCTCGTTAAAAAAAAAAAAAAAAAGGTCTGGGTTAGGTCTGGGTTACGTCTGGGGACTGAGGGTATAGGGGCTTACCTTTGGTGACTCTGATCCAACGGTAGGTATACTGCAGTGGCGGTGGTCCTATACCTAAAATCCTCTCTCTCTACCTCCTCGTGGTGGTCCCTGGGGCGCACTAAGGTGCGTGCTGAGTGAGAGAGGGGTCCCATGCGCTAATGGCGCTGTCGCTGCTGGTCCTCGGGCCGCGGGTGGTGGTCAGCGTGGGTTGCATGAGTCCTCCGGGTCTCCTCTTCTGTTCTTATACCACCCTCCCTCCCTTCTTTCCCCTTCCCACCTTCCCTCCCATTTCTCCCCACCAAAATACCTATCCTATCCTACCCTATGAGTCACCCGCGCCTGGGTTACCCTCATCGTCTACCGATGTGAGTCCCCAGTGTAACGGGCTGACCCAATCCTATCCTATCTTTACCTACTTTCTACTTACCTGGATTGCTCGCCTCTCCCGCGGTTCTGCCCTCCTCTGTCCGATGACTGGCGACGCCTAAAACATACGTGCGCTCACTTACACACACACGCACACACATACATACACCACACTCACTGACTGAAGTAACGAAAACAGCGATGACCTAGTATGTTTCGTACCGAAAGAACTGGAAAACACCAGAGACGTCAGCCGCAAGGTCATGGATAAATTCGTTGACGCAGACGAACTATCTAAGCAGGACCCCCAACCTGGAGGCGTGATATTTTTAGTAAATACTACCAGGCTACCGACCAATAGGAAATCATCTAACAAAAATACAATTATCTATAAAGAGAGATTTGTTTTCTTTTTGATAGATCGTCTCAAAGTAAAAGATTTGACTGAAGACTCTACCTTATTTGAAGCCCTAAGAGAACTTAAAGACATTACAGTTGCCGAAAACAGAAACCATCTATCAATTATGAGCCATGACACGGTAGACATTGTACTCCTGCGTAAAATGTTGGAAGCGCTTTTCTCCAACACAAACGCTACTATTAGTTTAACTCAGAGCCATGAAAGTCAAGCTAAGTCGGCTAATATCCAGGATCCTAGCCTCAAGACTCAAACCGTAGTCATTCAAGGAAATGACAGATCATATGCGGACATCCTCCGTACGCTCAAATCAAATATCAACATAGACAGTGAGGAAATCCAGGTTAGGGATATTAGGGCTGCGCGAAATGGAGGCGTCGCCGTGGCAATTAAGGGTGGAATTACTAAGGCCACCAAATTTAGCACGTTAGTAAACCAAAACATTGAAGGCTATAAAGCCACACTAGGCGGCAAGAGATTCTCCAACAAAGTTCTCCATCTTCGACAGATTGAGGGCGACGCCTCTATCGAAGACATCCACGTGGCTATCTCCAACAAAATCCCCAATTATCTACCCAGCTATATTGATATCAAACCACTAAGACCTGCAGCGCTGGGAAGACAGAACGCCACGTTAATTGCCCCTAGATTTTTTGCGGATAAATTGTTGGAACTTAAAACTCTTAGGGTTGGCTGGGGAACTTGCTATATTTATGAACGAGAAGATATCCCTCAATGTTTTCGATGTCGCGAACATGGCCACATTGCAAGAGGTTGTACGGGCCCGGATCGTAGCAAACTCTGTCGTAACTGCGGCTCAAATCAACACACGCATGAAGTATGCAGCGAACCCGAAAGATGCACCGTCTGCAGCACACCTGGTCACCGCGATGGTAGCCTTCGTTGCCCAGTGTACCGTAAAACGCTAGATGAATTCAGGAAAAATAAAAGATTAAAAACTTACCCTAATCCTAGTGTAGACTCAGTTCACAGCAAACGAACTCCGACTAGACCGCCTGTTACGTCTCAGACCGTTTCTCAGCTACCTGATCGCAGTACCTAGAACAAACAAACAAATTAAAATCTTATAAATTAGGCTTAAAATAAGATTATAAGTTAAATTTAAATTTAAAATAAAATAAATATTTAAGTTAAAGTTATAAGTTAGTGTTAAAAACAAGCATAAAAATTAGTTTTAAAATAAGGATAAAAACAATATACTATATTATTAATAAATAAATAAAAGTATACTTAAATTCTAAATGTTCCCGCCACTAGACATTCATATTCTGCAAATTAATCTCAACAGATGTAAAATAGCACAGGAATTGTTATATACCACAGTTATGGAAAAGAAAATTGACATCGCCATTATCTCGGAACCATGGCAATGCCTCGAATACTGGTTCTCTGACAAGTGCAGTGATGCTGCAATCTGGATCCCCAGTCATAGCCTAGCCAAATTTAAGAAAATTAATTTATTATGGCGTGGTAAAGGAGTGGTAGCAATTCAATTAAATGATACAGCCATTTTCAGCTGCTACTATTCTCCGAACATATCGATCGACAAATTTGAAGAGCTCATCGAAGAGTTGGGTATTAAGACTGCCAGCTACTACACCAAATCGAAGCATTGCATTATCGCGGGTGACCTTAACGCTAAGTCCCCTGCCTGGGGCTCCAGTAAGATTGATAACCGTGGCAAAATCGTGCTGGAATTTTGCAACATCTTTGGCTTAGTCCCGGTGACTAGTGACGGAAGGTACACCTTTTCAAGAAACGGCTATACCTCGCTCATCGATATTCTCCTGTGCGACTATAAATTAAAACAGTGTATATACAAAAGCCAGATACTGGAAGAATACACCGCTTCCGACCATTACTATGTACTCCATATTTTCAGACCAAGGTGTACGATAGGTCAAGCGGACAACGAGAAAATTAGACTTCAATTAAATCTTGATCGGTTTATTAACAAGTACAATAAAATTACTGATTCGGCTGATCCTCTAATAATTAATGACGTATCTGATGTCGATTGCTACATCGACATGGTGGAAATACTTACGTTAAAATCCTCTTTTCCAAAACGTCCAGCGGACTTAAGTAAAAAACCAGTTTGGTGGTGGAACCAAGAGATTAAAAACTTACGCGACAACGCATAAAGATTACGCAGAATCCTCCAACGACATAAGGCCAAGATGAAAAATAATAAAAATGATGATGACGAAGTCCTTAAGAGTAAATGTGACGACTTTCGTGTAGCCAAGAAGAAGTTAAAATTCGCCATTATTAAGGCCAAATCATCCGCATGGAAGGATCTTACCGACTCGGGAGAGGAGGATATCTGGGGCAAACCCTATAAACTGGTGACATCTAAGATAAAAGGGAAAACCCCTCCTACTAAACTAAGCACAGAGGATATATGTGACGTAGTTAGCACGCTATTTATCACGACACCCCTAGCCCAACCGAATGTTCCAGAAGGTCACCCGTGGACCGGTTTTTACTTAAATGATGATGAGCTATTTACAACGGATGAGGTGAGAGAGGCACTCAATATGGTGAAACGCAAAGTCCCCGGATTACCCACATCTAAAACACGTTTTTAACAAATGTCTAGTAACCGGGTATTTTCCATCTAGCTGGAAGAAGGGTCGATTGGCGCTCATTCCAAAAAAACCGACACTGGACGGTAAAGTGGGATGGCGTCCTTTGTGTATTCTTTCAAACTTTGCTAAAGCCCTTGAATACTGCGTCAAGATCAAGCTATCAAAGTACATTAAGTTCTCTAAAAATCAATATGGTTTCGTCAAGCGAAAAAGCACCATCCATGCTATCTCTGAAGTAATTGATAGGTGGAATTACTCCAAGAGAAACGGCCTCCATTGCCTCATGGTTGCCTTGGACGTCAGGAACGCTTTTAACACCGTACGATGGTCTAACATCCTAAGAGCCCTCACGAGAAGGAGACTACCTAATAATCTGTATAGACTCATTAAAAACTATCTTACAGACCGGTCCGTAGTATTCAAAGACTCAAATGGTAACTCCAAAGAGGTGAAAGTGTATGCAGGAGTTCCGCAAGGATCTGGTCTGGGCCCCATATTATGGAATATACAGTACGACGAATTACTCGACATCCAATTACCTCCTGGAGTTTCTCTGTTCGGATTTGCAGACGATGTTGCGCTGGTCGTCACCTCATATCACCTAGAGGGGATTACCACGCAAACTATCCAAGCACTGCAAACTGTCAAAGTGTGGTTCGATAAGAACGACCTTACGCTAGCAGACGAAAAGACCGAAATGGTATTACTTACGAGCAGGAAAATCCCGGAACCGCTATCGATCAATCTCGACAATATACGCATCACATCTACTAAGTCTATAAAATATCTTGGCCTAAATGTCGAAGGTAATCAATACTTCTACAAACATATCGAAAATGCAACAGTAAAGTCGGCTAGACTTGCAGGAGAACTAGCGAGAATTCTCCCTCGATCGGGAGGCTGCCACTATAAAATCCGTATGCTATATTACAGAGTAATAGAATCTATCATGCTATATGGAGCCCCTATTTGGGCCCAGTCGGCCCAGATTAATAAAAATGAGATAGCTATTAACGCCACCCAAAAGATGGCGCTAATCAATGTTACGCGAGCTTACCATTCTGTCTCCCTGGATGCACTTAGTGTTCTGGCTGCATGCCCTCCGTTCACGCTGGTTGCCGACGATATTATATATATATATATATATATATATATATATATATTAATGTCTTAGACACAAACATTAGCTTTCAAAGTACTAGCGACATCAGTAGTTTATAAGTATTAATTATATTATCTCCTGTTCGAGATTCGAACGGTAACGAGCTGATCTAATTTCGGTTTGAAACCAAGATATAAATAGATCGTTCATTGTTCTTGTCTCGAGCATGTTGTCTTCGTCGACGCGGTCGCTTCTGCTCCGTTCTTCCTTCGTCTCGCTCCTGCTCCTTCCTTTCTCCGTCTCTCTCCTGCTGTTTCTCCAAAATTCAAACAATCCGTTCGTTCTAGATCCTTCGATCGCTTCGACGGAGACAACGGTTTCTCGTATGATAGTCAGTCGTTCATACGCACTCTGCTAACACGCGTCTCGTTCACGCGCTCCGTACTCGCTGATTTGATTACGTTTTCGCGACAGCCTCGCACGGGTTAAATCACGAGTCCGTTCTTTCACTCAAATTCTCTATTCTACTTCGCGATTTGCGTTTACAGCGCTTGTGTTCGTACATTTCATTCATCGCCCTTCGTCCGCGTCGCGATTCGTATCGTCTCGCGTGCAAGATATCCGCTCTTCCGCGGTCAAGATCGTCCGACTCGCCGCGTGCAAGATTTCCGTTCTTCCGCGATCAAGATCGTCCGACGCGCCGCGAGCAAGATTTCCGTGATCGTCGTTGTCCTCCGTGTTTGTCCGAGCGTCCGTGTACTTTTGCGTAGTTTTAAAATAAATAACCGTTTGTCCCATTCATCTCTCATTTCTTGCGCATTCCGTTCGTGTCCCTCCGGAGCATCCTTCTTCTCTCCGGTTTCTCATTCCGCGTCCACCGCTGGACGGTCCCGGCAATCGGCTCCTCGCCGAACATCTCCTGTATTTAAAGCGTTGTATACTTACTAGATTGTAACCTTCATCGTGATGTAATGCTAAATTGGCGGGTCCGCGATGATAGGCTCTCATTGTCATAGGAGGAGGGGTTTTTAGTGGGTAGGCTGTCTTATCAGTAGTCCCACACTCAATGACAGAAAACATCAAAAAAAAAAAAAAAAAAAGGTCTGGGTTAGGTCTGGGTTAGGTCTGGGAACTGAGGGTATAGGGGCTTACCTTTGGTGACTCTGATCCAACGGTAGGTATACTGCAGTGGCGGTGGTCCTATACCTAAAATCCTCTCTCTCTACCTCCTCGTGGTGGTCCCTGGGGCGCACTAAGGTGCGTGCTGAGTGAGAGAGGGGTCTGGGTTAGGTCTGGGTTAGGTCTGGGTTAGGTCTTGGTTAGGTCTCATTGCGATTAGGAAAGTTGTCCGGATAGGATCGGCGTTTTTAACGACCATTCTTTTCTCGGTTCGTAACTTTTACAAAAATCGAGTTCTTTATCAACGGTGCGAAGTGTGCCCCGAGGTTTTTAGGGTAGATATAGAATAGGTGCGTGCGAAAAAGCATAGGTTTTAGAAAAAACTTAAAAAATAGTAGGGTCCGATCGACTCGAGAGCTCGCGGGAGACGTTTTCCCCCGGGAATTTTTTACGAAATTTTCCCGTCGGTTCAACACTATCGCGCGAGAACTTGGAGATTCGAGATAGGACGATACGCGAGTGCGAGCGAGACGGAGATACCACCGGGTATCCCGATCTAGTGCGAGTGCGAGAAGGACGGAGATACCGTACGGGTATCCCGTTACGAGAAAGCGTGTGAGTGCGAGAGAAAGAGAAGCGAACCGAGTGAGTGCGAGAGAGACAGAGAGTGCTAGCGCGAGCGAGAAGACAGAGCGAACGCGTGCGAGAGAAAGGGGGATAGAGCGAGGAAGCCCTGTAAATCAATCTGATTGATTTACAGGTGACAGGAGCGCCAAAATTTGACACCTGTCACACGTCCGCTCTCTTCGGCGATTCGTGGCCCACTCGCCACCCTTAGTCGCGCGAGGCGCGACGAACGCCGCCGGCTCTGCCGGCGGAAAAGCTAAGTGCCTAGGGGTGGATTCGACGCCACTGTGAACTCGTGTAAAATTTACTCTTTGCACGAGTGTGTGCGCGATCCAACCCCATTGGTGACTGTGCGTGCGTGCGTGCGAGTGTGTGCGTGTTGGAACACCAGCGCGTGATTTCGCCGGTACGAGAGAGAGTGAGAGAGCCTTCGAGTGCGAGTGAGAAAGCGATAGCGTGCATCGAACGAGCGAGCGAGACGAAGCGAACGACCGCGTGAGTGCGAGCGAGAAATCCGAGCGACGGAGCGCCTCCTCAACCCTTTCGGTTCGGACGGAGGATCGGATTTTTAGATTAGGCCGGCATCGGGTAGACCACCTCGAGACGGGACGATTCCCCGTTGGGGGGGTTACCCCTCGCCTAGTAGTTTAGAAACTATAACGATTTTAAGACTTTTGGTGGAGGGTAAAAAATTCGTTTTCGGTCCCAATCGGTGGGGCTTCGTCGGTTTCGACGTTTCCCCCCCCGAGGGGTACCCCCCTCCCCCTTAGTTTTCAAGTAGGGACACCCCGAAGTTGCAGGGTGTGTAAGAGCGAGTGCGATAGCGGATGGTATAGTTGTGTGTGTATATGCGTATACAAAACAGGAGGAAATACATTTAATTCAGGTCTGGGTTAGGTCTGGGTTAGGTCTGGGTTAGGTCTGCGAGGTGGACCGTAGCAGCTTGTGCTACCGGTGCGGTGGAGTTGGCCACCGGGCGAAGGACTGCGGGGAGCCCGTTCGGTGCGCGATTTGCACAGAACGTGGCCTCCCCTCCGGCCATAAGGCCGGCAGTCATGCCTGCCCCCCAATAAAAAAAACCGGGGGGAAGAAGGATGGGAGAAAGGGGGCTCCCAAAGGGGGCGGCGGTAAGGAGGGGGGTACACCCCCTCCACCCGCCGGCCCCCAGGTTGACAAACCTTCGGGGGGGAAGAGACCCAGGTTGGAGTCTCCTCCCCCACCGGAGGTGATTGATGTGGAGATGGGGGTCAACCCACAGCCCCCATCTCCGGCGCCCCCAGTAGAGGGGGACGGACCGGGAACCTCAAGGCCTAATAATGCCTAAGAGGTTCCCGGTCACCTTAGCCAACCTCGGCCGCTCGCGCAGGGCCCTGGACTTGCTGTACAAGGGCCTAGCGGAGCGGGAGGTCGGGTTGGCCGTGGTCACGGAGCCCTACATGGTCCCAGAAACCCCCCCCTTGGGTTGGGGACATGGAGGGCTCCGTGGCCATGTGGGTCCGGGTGGGCCGGGAGTGCCCCCCCTATTCCGTGGTCGAACGGGGTAGGGGGATGATGGGTGTAAGATGGGGAAAGCTTCTAGCTGTTGGCTGCTACGTATCGCCCAATTGTGGCCTTGCCGCATTTGGAGATTTTCTGGACCGGCTCGAGGCCTTGGTAAGGCCTCATTTAGCCGGTCCGGTGATGGTCCTGGGGGACTTCAATGCGAAGTCCACCATGTGGGGAAACCCCAGGACCAACCTCCGCGGTGAGGCCCTTGAGGAATGAGCGGGGGGCTTGGACCTCCGGTTGATCAACCGGGGGTCCGAACCCACGTGCGTGCGGTGGAACGGGTGGTCCATAGTCGACCTTGTTTGGGCCACCCCGTCCGCCGTGCGCCGTGTGTCTGCCTGGCGAGTGGATACAGGGTGGGAGACCCTGTCGGACCACCTCCACGTCACAATGGAGGTGGTCCCCACTTGCCGGGCAGACATGCCCCCCGAGATGAGACGTAGCAGTCGTTCAGCGCCCCCTGTGAGATGGGCGCTGAAAAAGCTAGACAAGGACGCGCTCTTGGCGGCAGCCCTTGCGCTTACCTGGCTTGATGCCGGGGAGCACGGGGCGGACGAGGGGGCGGACCGGCTCCGGGGCATCTTACAGACGGCATGTGATGTCGCGATGCCCCGAACCGGTACCTGCCCCCAGCGAAAGTCCGCGTATTGGTGGTCGGGCGAAATAGCGGAACTAAGGACAGAGTGTGTCCACGCCCGACGCCAATACACCCGTGCTCGTCGCCGCCACTTTAGGGGCGGCGACGGCGCAAGGGTGGACTCCCTGTACGGACGGTACAGGGAGGCCCAGGTGGCCCTTCAGAGGGCCATCAAAGCCGCCAAGGCCAGGGCCTGGGAGGAGCTCCTGGGGTCCTTAGATGAGGACCCCTGGGGGCGTCCATACAGGGTGGTATTGCGTAAGCTTCGCCCTGCGACGCCCCCGTTAACGGAGCTCCTGGATCCCGAATTTCTGGGGCGGGTCACGTCCACGTTCTTTCCCCCCTCTGGGGGGAGAGGCGTGTCGGTGACTCCGCCCCTATTGCCGGCGTTTGACGTCGGCAGGTTCGGGATCCGGGAAGACGAGATCTCCCAGGCAGCCCGGAGGATACGGGAAGGGGGCAATAAGGCCCCCGGTCCCGATGGTGTCCCCGGGCTTATCCTGGCACAGCTGATGAGCGTCCTTGCCCCGGTCTTGGTACAGGTGATGAACACCTGTCTAAGCCGGGGAGCTTTCCCCAAAGGATGGAAGTCTGCCAGGTTGGTCCTCCTCCAGAAGGAAGGCAAGCCCGCCGATTCTCCCTCGGCGTACCGGCCATTGTGTCTCCTCGACGAGGCGGCGAAGTTCTTTGAGAAGATCATCGCTGACCGCCTCGTCGAGCACCTGTCGCTAGGTGGTCCCGATTTAAGCGACAGCCAATACGGCTTCCGGAGGGGGCATTCTACGGTTGATGCGATCAACCGTGTCGCCACCCTCCGGACCCGGGCTGTCGCTGCGGGCAGGGTGTTGTTGGCGGTGAGTCTAGACATCACCAACGCCTTCAACACCCTGCCCTGGGACGAGGTGGAGGGGGAGCTTGAATATTTTCAAGTCCCCCTCTACCTCCGAGGCGTTCTACGGGACTACCTGAGCGACAGGTGGTTCGAGTACCCCGGCCGGTACGGGATGAAGAGGGAGAGGATGACCCGGGGGGTTCCTCAGGGGTCGGTCTTAGGACCGCTCCTGTGGAACCTCGCTTACGACCGGGTCGTCCGGGCTTGCCTCCCCCTTGGCGCCACCGTCGTCTGCTACGCGGACGACACATTGGTGGTGACCGAGGGGGAAACATGGAGGAGGACGAGCAACCTGGCAGAGGCCACGGTGGACTGCGTCGTCGCCCGGATCCGGAACATGGGATTAGAGGTGGCTGCCGGCAAAACCGAGGCAATGTGGTTACACGCATTGCCTCGGGGCCGGCGGCCGCTCCCCTCATGGATCCGGGTAGGTGGAGCCGCCGTCGAGGTCAGGCAAGAGATGAAATATCTCGGCCTGATCCTCGACAGTCGCTGGCGCTTCGAAGAGCACTTCGCGGGCCTGGCCCCCCGGGTTGAGAAGGTGGAAGTTGCCCTCGGGCGACTTCTACCCAATCTCGGGGGGCCCGAGGTGAAGGTGCGCCGCCTCTACGCGGGGGTGGTTTGGTCCAAGCTCCTTTATGGAGCACCCGTATGGGCCCCGCAAATTACAGCCGGCTGCCGCTCTGAGATGCTGTTAAATCGCATCCAGCGGCGGCTGGCTGTGCGGGCCATACGGGGGTACCGAACCATCTCCGGTGAGGCGGCGCAACTCCTCGCCGGTCCCCCCCCCCCCTACGTCTACTGGCCAATGAGCGGGCGGCCAATTATGGCTACGCCCGCTCGGCCAGAGGGGGGGAGATAGACGGCGGGGAGCTCGCGGAGCTGAAGCGCCAGGCCTGGGAAAGCTTGCTGGCCCAATGGCGTCAACAGGTGGTTGACGCCAATTCGGGCCGGCCCATCTCCCGGGCCCTCCTGCCCATTCTACACGAATGGTGCGGGAGGCGTGTGCGGCTGACCTTCCGGGTCACGCAGGTGCTGACCGGGCACGGATGCTTCGGTCGGTACCTGTGGTGGATCCGGAAGGAACCCACGACGCAGTGCCACCATTGTGGCGAGGACCTGGACACGTCGTTGCATACGCTGGAGGAATGCCCAGCGTGGTCGGCGCAACGACGTGTCCTGAGAGGTCAGATTGGGTGGGACCTTTCCCTACCGGCTGTGGTCGACCACATAGTCGGTGGGGGAGGTCCCTGGAGCGCAGTGGCCTCCTTCTGCGAGAACGTTATCTCGCAGAAGGAGGCCGCGGAAAGGGAGAGGGAGGCCGACCCCCTCTCCGATAGAAATGTGTGGAGGTGGGCGGTGGCAAACGCCGCAACGGCTGTCGCCGTGCCACCTCCCTGACGCTGGGGGGGGACCCCCCCCCCCCTTAGTCGAGGGCGAGAAGATTGGGGCGATGCCTCCGACAGTGGGCGTTAGGGGTTGCCCACTGCCGGAGGCTGGGGGGAGGACGGGGTCTGTCCTCCCCCCTGGGAATGGTAACGGACCGGGGTGCCGCGGCGAGGAGCCCATATCTCTTTACTCCTCGCCTCGACACCCCGGCCCGGCCGCAGCGTCCCCCCCTTTAGGGGGGGAGAGACATGCGCTGCGGGAAAACGGAGAGCGGGGGCCCGCGGAAGATGGGCCTCCCTCTCCGTCGCGTATTGGAGGTGCTCGCCCTAGGCTTCGGCTCGGGGCGAGCCCTCCAGGGGCCGCGGGCGACACGCCTTGGGGGGCGTGTCGTCCATACCGGCGGTCCCCGGGATAGGGGGGCATTGCGCGGGAGACCGGTGCAATGCCCTGGTAGATGAAATTTGGGGGGTCATGTCCCCCCCGTGCCTGGGGCGGCGGCCTACCGCCGCCGCCACAGCGGGGGAGTGGTCCAGTAGTGTTCTACAAGAGTTCCTGGCCACTCCCCTACCGCATAGGCAGGTCTCCGCAGGGTTTTAGTGGGTATACCCCCCTTCCCCTTCCAACCAGGAAGGGGGGGAGTCCCACATATTCCCGCCCCTCCCCCAAGGGGGGCGGGGAATGCGTAAAGCATTTCCCTGCGTAAAAAAAAAAAAGGTCTGGGTTAGGTCTGGGTTAGGTCTGGGTTAGGTCTGGGTTAGGTCTGGGTTAGGTCTACTGTTGCTCAAATTATTTTGTGTTACAAAATAAATTATAAATAAACTCTTCAGCTTCTTTTATTGTCTCACTACTAGATTGGCTTGATCGCCCGTCTTTCGGTGTTTATCTGTCAGTATGACCGACAGAGAGAAGGTGAAGAAATCAGTCCGATTGCAAGCCGCTTCCGCTCAAGTGGGAGCTGAGCTGAACGGACTAGCTACGATGGCTAGAGACCTTAGTCGTCAGCTTGAGGAGATTAAGGTGCAACAGGCGAGCCTGTTGAGCACATCTATAGATCAGGGTTTGCCTAAAACCAGTCGTAAGAAAAGTAAGAAGAAGAAGGCTAATGCAAGTAAAGGCTTGTTATCAACTGTCGGGTTAGCTGTCTTGTTGTCGATTATGCTGAAGCCCATCGATGCGGCGACAATAAGTAAAACAACGACACCTCCCCCTCTTCTTTGTAAAGGTTACGACTTTACCAAGGGGGAACTCGCTAAGCAGCTGAAGATCGCTAAAGGGCCAGAAGACATCTCTTTCAGGCCTGAGCCTGTCTTCGACACCTTGGAGTTGTCTGCATACAAGGATTTTATAGACTATCTACAAGATTCAATAGATGCCTTGTCTGCTTGTCATGGACAAGTCAATGACTTACTAACTGAGGTACTCCGTATGCATACTACAGCGACTGGATACTTAGCCAACCTCGAGGATTGTATACAAAGTTACAATTACACCGTAACATCCTTGGGTAAACAAAACCATGACCTAAAAGAGAAGAGCTTGTCCTCGAAGACATTGGACTATTGCCGCAGGAGCTTAAAGGTGGTGAGGGATTTATGGGACAAGACGATCAGTTTGGGGCATTCAGCCCACCACCATAGCTTCGGCAAGGAGCTCCCCGAGGTTGAAGACAATGGGTGTGCCCATCAAGACGATTGGAAGGAGTGGGGTTATCTGGCCAATGGACAAGGCCTTAGCTGCACCACAGGATTGGACAATTCTTTTGACTTCAACGTGAGGCAGTGTAGCAAGCAAGTGAAGGTTAATGTAAACGCGGCTGCCTATACATGCCGAATTGGATATCGTGCTTTCAGTAAAAGCTTGGATGGCAGATACGGACTAGCTTTGTTAGACGGAAATGATTCATGCTCCTTGGGTTGTTTCGATCACACCGAGCTTTATGAGAGCTTCACCAATCAACCGGGTTGTCTCTCATGTGTAACACCTTATCTTGATGTCTTCTGGGAGACCACGTGCATCGATGAGCGGTATCGAAACAAGCCGATTAATGTAAAGAGCATCATCATCTACCAGCATCATACTGTTATAACCACGAGTGAAAAGGAATTTATTTGCCAAAACACCTACGGTTTTTCCGCTTGCTGCGGGGGTAGGGGCCCAACAACGCCCGAACGCCTTGTGTTCGTGGATAAACATTGTGCCTGTTCGATGAAAACTGTTGCCGCTGTGGAAAGTATATACCTGGGGGCTGTCAAGCTATACCATGCCATGATCGAGACAAACTATCAATTGGTGTTGCCTATACTAATTATATTGGGTCTTATAGTGAGCCCGTCTGCCTCCGGTATCGCTTTTACTCTGTGGGCTGTGTATCACATTGCGGCTGCTAAAGCTTTGTGCAATATAGACAACATTGTTGCGACCGAATCTGTCCTGGATACTATATCTACGAACAACGGTTACAGAGCCGAGTTTAAGGTGCAGAGAGGCCAATGTGTAACTGTCAGTGGGGGAATGCTTCATATTACCTCAATACAGAAACGACATCTCTACAGATTTGAGAAGACAGTCCCGTTTAAGGTTAAATTGACTTGTGCTAAAGTTGATTGGGCCTGTTGGGGCGGTGGCCAGAGTCAATTGGTCCATCGTGGGAACGATTGTACTAGCAGCTGCTCTCAGGGAGTTATGAAAACATCGCAAGAGAAAGTGCCCGCATTCGCAGGGAGTGGGTGCGCGGCTTTTTGGGAAGGAGTGCTGATGAGGCAAGATTTGTGCTTTTCAATAGGTGAATTCGGGAGCCAATGTCGTTTTTACAAACACATCTCGTACGACCCAGTGATCATCATCGAGGGCGATCTTCTCTATCATGGTGATAGAAAGAAGAATCCCATTAGACTGGTTGAAGGAGAAACCCAACATGGAATAACACTCGAAGGAGTTATGATGCACCACAAGCAGGTTCCACTATCTATAGTGAAGAGAGGTGCACTGCAGTTTTGCAGCTCAGTATACGTGGAAACGCAAACGTTATGTGGTTCATTAACGCTCTTGAAGCCAAACGATATTTCGCCTGACTGCTACGAAATCAAATTGGAATGGAACCATGCTAGAGCAACCTACGATGTGGAATACAAACCAAAAGATGCTGAGGCGTTGATGCACAACTCTTTCCACGTTTGCAATAAAGATTCAAATGTTAGCTTCATTGGGGAAGAAGCTTATTACACTGAGTCTTCCAGTATGGCATCGATAACGCTAGTATCTAAAGGGTTTAAATTTTTGGACGCCCATCCTTGGTGTCACCTCGATACTTTAGTTGTTAAGCCAGTTCCCGGGAAGAGAGGCTTTAGACAATCCACTCACGTTGAGTTGCACAACAAGCATTCGGGAGCGTGTCGAGTACAGGCTTTGTTGCCTGGATGTACTCCACTCCAATCTTCCATGATACTTGCACCACCTTTGGCTTCCATCGGGTTAGAATTTTACTGTCATGGAAATGCCAGTAACAACTTACAGATAAGTAGTGATGGTAAAGTCAAGATAGAAACCATAAAGGAGGTTAACCGAAATTGGATACCCCTACGAACGACGATAACTAACGTCGCGATGGGGTCTGTAATGGCGGCTGATCCTACCAAGATAGCCGGGGATTTCACGGCCTGGGTGGGCACCTTCAATTTGACATCTTTGCTAACGAAAATAATGAGTTGGTTTCAGGGCAATTGGTTCAAGTATTGTTTGTATGTGGCGATATTGATGGTTGCTTACAATAGTATCTTGCGAGGAAATTTTGCCAATTGCGCCGCATGTTTGCTGGGTTTTTATTTGGTTGGTTTCGTTCAAGCAACTGAGGCTTTAGAATTGAACCCCGCCGTCATACCTGCCACGGCGGTGAAATTTTGTCGGAGCAACTTAGTGTGGTTTGTTAGATACAACTTGATGGATGAATACACACTGGCTTCAGTCGTAGATTGGGTTGTGCTGTCGGCGCTAGTCTGTGTGTTAAATTTAATAGCTGGTGTTGTGGCCAGTTTGTGTCTGGCCTTGTTGATCAAATTGTGGGTTCAGTACTCAGATGAAATGCAATATCAAGACGAACTAGTTCCAATAGGTAGAGAACTTAGATACCCAATGGTGCTGAAGTTAACCAACTTATTTAGAGAACCCATGGCTTTTAAGCATCGTTATAGCGAGGACCTCTTTTCTTATTCGGAGAACAGAAGAAAGTTTGTCAACTGGGGCCAGCTGACACTAAATGTTAGACGTGTTTTACTAAGTGATACTACACCTGTGCCTTTTGATAGGATTTTACCTTTAATAAAGTGCAACAGACATTGCCCTGTTGGCATACAAAATGTTCCGATCAATAATGGATACTTCGCTTACGAATGGGAAGGCGATAGGTTGATGCTTTATTTAACCGCACATATCGTCGATGCTAACACTCAAAATATGAAGCGCGTGTACGGTGATGTGTACGCAACCACTTACAAGAAGCCATCTTTAGTTGCATTGGACGGGCATACACCAAAAGGCTTGGTTGAGGAAAGCCGCGTAGTCGGCATAAACAATGACGAAGATCTCAAAGGCCTGTCTGGGTGGACTATAACTTCTTTCACTCACTTTTATGTCATACACGCGAGTGGAGGTGGCGTATTGGCTAGCTATAGCAAATCTTGCAAGCCGCTTGCTCCATTTGATGTCAACTACCAATGTTCTGAATGCCACAGAGCTGTCCCCTCAGAGCAGACGCCAGGACCTTCAAACTCTGAAGGTCAATCAGGACGTAAGGAGCAAATAAGGAGATCGCCCTTAGGGAACCTAACCGTAGAAGAATATGAAGACCGTTGGGGAGTGAAGTACGATTTATACGTCGAGGGAAATCGCAGAGGGCTTGTTTGTAGAGATATTAAACTGTGGGCCAGCCACGTGAGCGACGACCTTGGCACGGAAATACTTCCGGACATTTCGACCGAGGGAACTAATTACCGGCCTTATGGGCCGGTCGAATCATACAATTACGTGTATACCAGCTTTGGGCAGCAGACCGTCTACGCCTCAATTTTGCCTAGGCAATGTTTTGCCATCTTTAATTCGAATATGTTGTATGTCATAGAGTCTCCTGTTTTTAGAACTACCCATAAGTTGTTATCAGGCACCGTTGTGTACGTCTGGTACAGTGGTTTTTATCCGAGCAAAGAGAACATGAAGGCTGCTTCGGTCGTTACGATGGGTAGGAAAATTGGTGATTATTATTATTATCCCATCGTCAACGACACCAGTAACATATGCGAGTTTAAGTGCCGAATGAATGGGAGACAAATGGGATATGTGGATAAGACTCCATTTAACAAAATACGCGTTTTAAGTAGTAATCCAGACACGATCTATTATTATGAAACCCACAATTTTAAGACCAAGCAGATGCTCAGACTACTTTCCAACAATCAGACAGTTATAGCTTCATTCGAGTACGACAACACAGTCCAGTATGATCCCTTTGATTGGGCTTACCACGTTGATGGAGATCTCCTTGTGATCAGAAATAATCAAGTACAAGGGGTCGGCAGCGCCCTGTCCTCGGCCATCGATGAGTTCGACTCTACGGCCGATTTTTGCAAGTCACTAACAACTAAAGTAGAGCAACCGACAGAGCCTGCGCGCGTCCCTAATTTGGTGGTCGCCTGCTCTAACGAGTTCAAAGACCAATATCAATTCACCATATACCTCAGAAAGACCAATACAGACAAGGTTATTTATTCAAGCGGTAAATTTGTCGTCATGGGGCAATCAGTAACCTTGGTTGAGCTAATCAGACACTTCACCTGCGTTCTCTGGAGAAGCGGAGTGGAAGTGATAATGGTGAAAGGAGATCTTTACGAGCTAGTAGGAAATGCGGAGATCTCTCCGTATGATTTCTTCCCTGGATGCGAGGGACGCCAGTCTCCTTCGCTTGTTTTCGTAACCGAAAACGAGAATTTGGCTATGGATGTGAGGCAATGGCTACTGGCTGAGCTCAGAAGCTCTGAGGTTGAGGCCCTTATGCGTCCAGATGAAGTGTCTATACACCCTGATTGGATTAGTGGGTCGATAGCATTAGCTCCGAGCGTCAAGCATAGCATGACGCAAAGGAGCCTGGCTGAATGGAGACAGCACGCGCAGTTCCCAATAGAAGAAATTGATTTTACGGGTGGTAATTGGGCGCCAATGGATACCGAGGACGTCTCCAGCCTCCTCGAGATATCAAGAGAGGACTATTGGATAGGAGAACTGCAAAGCCTAACAAGTCGAGGCTCTTGCGTTGGCCTGGCCAACATGTTGATGACTAGTCGTCATGTGACTAGAGGTGCGCCTGTAAAAATTTACAGGAAAGGCTATAAATACAAGTGGGAGAGACCATTTATTGACGCTGTCTCGGAGGACTTCTGCGTGTACGGCTCCGATATGCCAAAGGTTGCAAAGGTCTCTAAGGGGGAAATACTTTGCGTAATATGCCCCTTTCGCAAGATTGGAAAGTTCCTTATAGTAACTGAGGAGCAGAGCGTGTTCGAAACCAGACCGGGAGCGCGCTTTAACAGCATGAAGCCGATCGATGTAGATCCACACTACACCAAGTGGGTCGCGAGTGACTGGAAAGGTGTCAGTGGTATGTCGGGTTGCCCGATTTTCAATTCAGCGTGAAAGCTTGTGTCAGTGTACGGGCTTGGCAAAATAGAACACAAGAATGTCGTGTTTGACTCAATGTTAGTCAACAGTGGTGTAAGTACCTCGGCGTTAACGATTATGGCGCCTGATATACGCCCCGAGATCGTCCCAGATGCTTTTTTCCGTACGGCTGCTACAGAGGCCATCACTAATGCTTATGAATCCCCATTGACTTATTTTTTGTGTGTTGCACCTACCGGAACCGGAAAAACACTCTATTTCACGAAAAATTTGATGACGTTAATCAGTGAAAACAAAAGTGTGATATTACTGCAACCTACTGTTGCGGCCGTGACAGGCGCTTATAGGAGACTGTGCGATCTGTTGAAGGTTACAAGCTCAGGAGGTCGGGAGTATACTATCAAATACCAAATAGGACAACGGAACAATGTAGTTACCGATAGCCTGGGCAATGGGAACAAGGCTTTGACATTAATGACCTACGGGAGGGCATTGATTGATCTTAAGGCGATCCAAACTGCATATGATTATGTATTATTGGATGAGATCCACAATTTGAACGATCCTACAGTATTAGCTTGTGATTTAATACTGACTAAACCCAACTCTAGATACAAGTGTATTCACCTAAGTGCAACGATAGAGTCAAATGTTAGGGGTAGTTTATTGGCCTCGCATATGAGTATAGAAGATACTCGCTTTAAGATCGATGAGACGATTAAGATTGAACCTTTGGTCGGTAACGAAGGTAGTGAATACTTAGTTATACCGAAAAATATCACCGGGATTAAGATTTCCGGATATGACTCAGGCTATCGTTTGCCAATGGAAATCGTGAGTAGAGGGCGAATATTATTCTTTCTGTCGTCACGCGCGGACTGCGAAAAACTGGTGAGCCATTGTTCAAAAAACTATGGACTTAGCCGGCAATACCTTGCCGTACATGCGGGAGCGACGGTTGATCTGTCCTCAATAAAGGAAGACGCCTGGCTTTTTTTGCACGGATATAGTGGGGCAGTCAGTTACCATTCCGGGGTGTAAAGCGGTGGTTGACTTCTTAGAGGAGATTAAGTCGGAAACAAAGCTTTTTTACAACAGAGCTGGTATCATATATAGGAGTGAACTTAAGAGGAGGAGAATCGATATTTTCACATCAAAGCAAAGGAAAGGGCGAACTGGCAGAACGAACGCTGGCTGGTATATAACGCCGCAAGGTCAAAGCCCAGTTTCGTCCAATGGAGTCGATGTTAGGAGCGTAGCGGAGGCCATGCTTCGCTTGAGAGCTACGGGGATGTATAGTGCTCTTGCAATAAAGGATTACTATATAGAGAAGATCCTGAAGGATGTTAATGCTGTTAATTGGATCTTGCCCGAAAACATAGTTGAGTTGTCAGTATGGAATGAGGCGTTATGCACGATTAATAACCTACATAAATGCAACTTAAATCAAAATATGGCAGACAAGCTCCGATTGGTTTCGGGGATAAATGGAGATCTGATATACTTGTACCTCACCCCGATAATTAGCCAGGAGTTAACAGACTTGACAATGAGAGAACGGGATCTGAGCAGGACTGGGACAGGTGCTGGCGACAGGGAGTTTTACAAGCAATATCAAGACTATTGTCTCTCCGTTGCGACTGAGGCGGAGAGAGACAACGACCTAGTGACGGCTCGTATAGGTGTCTTGTGTGACAGAGAGAAAATTAGGCTTCCCCCTGATTTGTCTATGGAATTGAGGGCCATGTTAGCAGTGGAGGCTGTTCCAGGAGCCGATGGATCTGATGAGATAGAGGACTCGACGATGTGTACAGCGCTTGTAACCGCCGCTGCTGCCTGCACTTTATTCAGCGGGATTTACTGGTGGATGGAGAATGAATGCGAAAGGTCGGTAGTGAGGGTGGCTGCGATGTCTTCCGAACAAGTGGTGCCGGCTTGCAAATTTTATGCAGGGGGTACTAATACACCTGAGGATATACAAAGAGGCATCTCAAGTGCAGTGAAGTTTGTGGCCGAGAACTTGAGCACGGCTATAGATTGGATGCGCAACATAGGCGTGCCAAAGGAACACACTCACTCGGCTGGGATTCTCGCCATGATAGAGCATCATATAAACTACGCTTTTGCGTTAGTTCCGGCTGCCTGGCACATAGGGTTAGTCCCAACCTTGAGTACCATCTTCGGCGCTACAGTGATAGGGACTTGGTACGTGAGCCTGGAAGAGGTGTTGGGCCCCGTCCTGTCCACCAGTTTGCTTATAGCATTGAATGCTGGCGTGGGCTTATTAACCCCATTGCCCCTGGCTGTTACATGTGCTGTGAGTGAGCTTTTAGCATTCATAATCTCGGCTATAGTCAATAAGCAGAGCAACCTGTACGACAGATATGGGAGAAGTATGTCGTATCCGGCCAAGGCTTGGCGACTCATATTCGGTGGAGTGAGTGGCATCGTCTTGAGTAGTATGGTGATACCTCCCTTATTGGCTGTTAAGCCGGCCGTAATGACGGAGTGCGCTACTGTGCTGCAGGCTACACCCATTGGAAGCAATCTGGGGAGAGCAGGGTTGGCTATAAACATCATTAAGCAATTGTATGTTACCCTTGTTCGAGTTCAGACCGGCAGGCTAGGGATTGAGACAATGGGACCGATCTTTACTGCCGCTGTATCTGCTATGGCGTTGGACTTCACAACCGTGGCGGTTGGTTCATTGGTTGTCGTCGCCTTGGTCGCGATTAGGAAGGGGTTAGAATATGCTAAATATTCCGTAGGGACCACTGTTAAGGCATCAAGATCCACTGATGGTCGAAACCCATATGTGGAGGACTATTTTGGTGACTTTGACGACATGGCTCTGACGGCCCTGAGCGCTGCTGCCGTGTTCTCGTCCCCAACATCTGCGATATCGGTGGCGGTTGCTTGGTTAAACACCGCTTCACGCACGGGGAGGTTAAGTGGGGAGGACCTGAAGGACGCCTTCCACGTTCATGCCGGCGTTCCCATTGCTATAACGATAGTGACAGAAGGCATAAAGTGGATCTCTAGTTGGAGGAATTCGAGCGAGGTTAATCATAGTCTACTTGGCAACCTGCTTATAACAATCCCAACTGCTTTGGCAGGATTGTTCGGCAGTGTGTACTTAAATTCTAAATGTTCCCGCCACTAGACATTCATATTCTGCAAATTAATCTCAACAGATGTAAAATAGCACAGGAATTGTTATATACCACAGTTATGGAAAAGAAAATTGACATCGCCATTATCTCGGAACCATGGCAATGCCTCGAATACTGGTTCTCTGACAAGTGCAGTGATGCTGCAATCTGGATCCCCAGTCATAGCCTAGCCAAATTTAAGAAAATTAATTTATTATGGCGTGGTAAAGGAGTGGTAGCAATTCAATTAAATGATACAGCCATTTTCAGCTGCTACTATTCTCCGAACATATCGATCGACAAATTTGAAGAGCTCATCGAAGAGTTGGGTATTAAGACTGCCAGCTACTACACCAAATCGAAGCATTGCATTATCGCGGGTGACCTTAACGCTAAGTCCCCTGCCTGGGGCTCCAGTAAGATTGATAACCGTGGCAAAATCGTGCTGGAATTTTGCAACATCTTTGGCTTAGTCCCGGTGACTAGTGACGGAAGGTACACCTTTTCAAGAAACGGCTATACCTCGCTCATCGATATTCTCCTGTGCGACTATAAATTAAAACAGTGTATATACAAAAGCCAGATACTGGAAGAATACACCGCTTCCGACCATTACTATGTACTCCATATTTTCAGACCAAGGTGTACGATAGGTCAAGCGGACAACGAGAAAATTAGACTTCAATTAAATCTTGATCGGTTTATTAACAAGTACAATAAAATTACTGATTCGGCTGATCCTCTAATAATTAATGACGTATCTGATGTCGATTGCTACATCGACATGGTGGAAATACTTACGTTAAAATCCTCTTTTCCAAAACGTCCAGCGGACTTAAGTAAAAAACCAGTTTGGTGGTGGAACCAAGAGATTAAAAACTTACGCGACAACGCACAAAGGTTACGCAGAATCCTCCAACGACATAAGGCCAAGATGAAAAATAATAAAAATGATGATGACGAAGTCCTTAAGAGTAAATGTGACGACTTTCGTGTAGCCAAGAAGAAGTTAAAATTCGCCATTATTAAGGCCAAATCATCCGCATGGAAGGATCTTACCGACTCGGTAGAGGAGGATATCTGGGGCAAACCCTATAAACTGGTGATATCTAAGATAAAAGGGAAAACCCGTCCTACTAAACTAAGCACAGAGGATATATGTGACGTAGTTAGCACGCTATTTATCACGACACCCCTAGCCCAACCGAATGTTCCAGAAAGTCACCCGTGGACCGGTTTTTACTTAAATGATGATGAGCTATTTACAACGGATGAGGTGAGAGAGGCACTCAATATGGTGAAACGCAAAGTCCGATTAGACGACATACCGTCTGAGGTCATATGGTGGCTAGGTAACAATGCTGACCCACATCTAAAACACGTTTTTAACAAATGTCTAGTAACCGGGTATTTTCCATCTAGCTGGAAGAAGGGTCGATTGGCGCTCATTCCAAAAAAACCGACACTGGACGGTAAAGTGGGATGGCGTCCTTTGTGTATTCTTTCAAACTTTGCTAAAGCCCTTGAATACTGCGTCAAGATCAAGCTATCAAAGTACATTAAGTTCTCTAAAAATCAGTATGGTTTCGTCAAGCGAAAAAGCATCATCCATGCTATCTCTGAAGTAATTGATACGTGGAATTACTCCAAGAGAAACGGCCTCCATTGCCTCATGGTCGCCTTGGACGTCAGGAACGCTTTTAACACCGTACGATGGTCTAACATCCTAAGAGCCCTCGCGAGAAGAAGACTACCTAATAATCTGTATAGACTCATTAAAAACTATCTTACAGACCGGTCCGTAGTGTTCAAAGACTCAAATGGTAACTCCAAAGAAGTGAAAGTGTATGCAGGTGTTCCGCAAGGATCTGTTCTGGGCCCCATATTATGGAATATACAGTACGACGAATTACTCGACATCCAATTACCTCCTGGAGTTTCTCTGTTCGGATTTGCAGACGATGTTGCGCTGGTCGTCACCTCATATCACCTAGAGGGGATTACCACGCAAACTATCCAAGCACTGCAAACTGTCAAAGTTTGGTTCGATAAGAACGACCTTACGCTAGCAGACGAAAAGACCGAAATGGTATTACTTACGAGCAGGAAAATCCCGGTACCGCTATCGATCAATCTCGACAATATACGCATCACATCTACTAAGTCTATAAAATATCTTGGCCTAAATGTCGAAGGTAATCAATACTTCTACAAACATATCGAAAATGCAACAGTAAAGTCGGCTAGACTTGCGGGAGAACTAGCGAGAATTCTCCCTCGATCGGGAGGCTGCCACTATAAAATCCGTATGCTATATTACAGAGTAATAGAATCTATCATGCTATATGGAGCCCCGATTTGGGCCCAGTCGGCCCAGATTAATAAAAATGAGATAGCTATTAACGCCACCCAAAAGATGGCGCTAATCAATGTTACGCGAGCTTACCGTTCTGTCTCCCTGGATGCACTTAGTGTTCTGGCTGCATGCCCTCCGTTCACGCTGGTTGCCGACGAAAGACGGCGTATCTTTGTGCGGACTTCAAGCATCAACCCCGGTGACCCCAACTATGACAATAAAAACACTATAATTAAAAAAGAAGAGAAACAAAATACACTTAGGACATGGCAAGTAAGATGGGACAGCTCTTCAGTGGGACGATGGACTTACCACTTAATACCCGTTATCGAGGACTGGATAGAGTGGGGTCCCCCACTCCTCGACTTCCATATAACCCAGGTACTAACGGGGCACGGGTGTTTCGCAAACTACCTAAAAGAGAAAAAGAAATATAAATCAGACATCTGCATCGCTTGTAAGAATTCTCCTGACAGTGTAGCTCATACGTTACTGGACTGCACTAAATGGGACAACGAAAGACGAGAACTTCACAGAGCAATCGGAATATTCGACGTAAGGGGACTCATCTGGTCACTCAAAGAGGAGGACAAACGAAATTATATAAAAAACTACATCAACAGTGTCATGGCGGCGAAGGAAAACCTAGAAAACTCCCTACAACAAGAGGAGAAAAGAAAAAAGATAATGAGTAGTAAAAACCGTACTAAAAAGAAAAACCGTACTAAAAAGAAAAAAACGGACTAAACACAAAAACGAGTAAATGTGGTTGACGGCTAGACATATTAACTGTTAGCATTTATTTAGGTACTTATCTATTTATTTATTTATTTATCTATCTATTTATGTATTTATTTATATATATTTATTTAGTTATTTATTTATCTATTTATTTATTTATTTATCTACGTATTGGGCAGTTTTGCCTACCCGTTCAACTACACACTTATTTGTTACTATAGGTATATATACTTATATCTACCTTTTACTCACCTGTGTACTTATGTGCCTACCTATTTATGTACTTAGTTATATTCCTAACATATTGTAAGTTAATGTTATCTAACTCATAGAGTCATCTAAAGTCTTTAAACTAATATGACCCTTCGAAAATTCTTGATTTTTTCACTCCAAGATCAAACACATACCTGACATAAGTCAGGCTAAGACATTCAGAACAGTGACAAATGAATATATATATGTGTGTATGTGTATGTATGTGTATATATGTGTATATGTATATATATATGTATGTATATATATATGTATATATATATATATATATATATATATATATATATATATATATGTGTGGGTGTGTATGTATGTATGTATGTGTATATGTGCATACATATATATATTAATATCTTAGACACAAACATTAGCTTTCAAAGTACTAGCGACATCAGTAGTTTATAAGTATTAATTATATTATCTCCTGTATTTAAAGCGTTGTATACTTACTAGATTGTAACCTTCATCGTGATGTAATGCTAAATAGGCGGGTCCGCGATGATAGGCTCACACTGTCATAGGAGGAGGGGTTTTTAGTGGGTAGGCTGTCTTATCAGCAGTCCCACACTCAATGACACAAAACATCAAAAAACATCGGTCATTGGTCGTGCGTAACGCATTCTCCCCTCCTCGTTAAAAAAAAAAAAAAAAAAAAAAAAAGGTCAGGGAACCGGAGGGAATAGGGGCTTATCATTGGTGATTCGGATCCAATGATAGGTATACCTCAGTGGAGGTGGTCCTATTCCTAAAACCCTCTCACTCTACCTCCCCGTGGTGGTTCCTGGGGCACACTACGGTGTGTGCTAAGTGAGTGTGGGGTATCCCGCGGGAAGTAGCCCCAACGACGGTATGAGGCTGTGCTGGTAGGTGCAACCATGCCAGAGAGGCTCATACCTACGGGGTGAAAACCGTGGGCAGGGCCCATGACGTGTCATTCCATGGGCCCTGTCCCGTAAGCCCGTGGGCCCTCGCTTTAGGGGGACCCCACGGGAACGGGGGCTTGCCTTGGCCGGCTGGCTGCGAGGATGATAACGTCTATAAAAAATCCCCAACACCTAAGCTAGGATGCGGTGACAGGGGTTCTCCCGGGAGGGGGCTCCCGGGGGTGGTCAGTGGGTATACTGGCCATTAGCATACCCCTCGCGGGGTGGCATCTCGCGAGCGTAGGTGCCCGGCTTCGTACGTTATAGCACGCACTGTTTTACTCGTGGGAACAACATAGAATCACTGAATAAAACAACGGGTGGGGGGGAACATGTAGATGTCGAGGGAGGAAGCGACTCTCCGGCAGAGAGCCAGAGAGTCGTTGTTGACGAACCGGCAGCCACACTGCAAACGAGTCTGGATAACAGTCCGACTCCGGGTGGGTTGCCCGAGGGCGGGACGGAGCGGCCCCCTGGGTCGAACCGTCCAGGTTCTCGGGTCGCCTCCACCGGGGCCGGACGAGGGAGCGTGGTGTCCGGCCGCGCCGGCGGAAAGTCCGAGAGCTCTCGGGCCAACCGCCGTGCGCGCCGGGCGCCTTACGTCACTGATGACGATGCCGCGGTGGGCTCTTCTGCCTCTGTGCCGGGTGCTCCTGGCCGGGTGGGGGGCCCCGGCGGTATCGGCATTGGCGCCCCCACACGCAGACCATGGGTTGACCTCGGCACTCGCTGCTCCGTTAAAGGGGCGGGGAGTGTCGTGGGCGACCCGGGCCCGTCAGTATCGGCGGTGGGGGGCGTGGAGTCGGGCAGGGAGCCCGCTCCGACCCCCCCCCTCCGTCGGCTCAGGCGGACGACGGACGGTGGTCGGCAGCCAGGGGAGTGGGAGTCGTGGGGGTCGTAAAGACCCCACTCCACTGGTTGCGGAGTTTGCCCTTGGGGTTAGGGCATTAAGCGTCGGGGAGATCCTCCAAACCTTCCTTGAGAAGGTGCGGGGGGTTGAAGACACGGCGCTTAAGAGCCACAACCTCAAGGGCACCAGCGTCCGAGATTTCAAGGAGGCGGCAAGGTATGCCGAGGCAGCGTTCATGGAAGTGCTGCGGCGGGGTGAGTCAAACCCCCCCAGCATCGTGGACGCTGCCTCGGCAATGGCCTCTTCGGCAGGTCCCGCCGCATCTGTGGCTCTCCAGATGGAGAACTGCAGTTTGCGGCGTGAGCTGGCGGAGATGCGCGCCACGGTTCGGGCCTTCAGAGCGGAGATGATGGCCATGAAGAGGTTGGAGTCCGAAAGGACCACCACTCTTCATGTGCCTGATTCCGCTCGGATGGCAGCCGAATCGGAGGCGCTTTTAATGCCTCCTCCTCCGGCTCCAGTGCCGATGAAGGACGAGCCGGCGGTGTTGGGGGAGGTGGCACTTAAGCCCTTCCCCCATGTTAAGGGGATCAGCAGGCCCCCACTGGTGAGGGACCCTGGAGCGGCCGCTCCCTCCTTAGAGGAGATTATGGCCGGCCTTGGCGTCATGCTTGACGCCAAGCTGGCCCCTCTGAGGGAGGAGCAGGCCGCCCTTTGGAGGGCCGTGAATGGGGGGAGAGGTGGTGGGGATGGGGCTCGCAAGAACCCTCCCCCCCCGCCACCCCCACCCGCGCCCGGTCCTTCTGGATCTTCTTCTTCCCCCGTAGGGAAGAAGAAGAAAAAGAAGAAGAAAAAGAAGAAGAAGGGGAAGGGGACGGGCGAGGGTCCGCCCAATCGCCCCCCTTCTCCTGAACCTAATCCCCCCCCTACCCCTGCACCTGGGGGTGGGAAGGAGAAAGCAGGGGGGAAGCCCAACTCTTGGGCCAAGGTGGTGGGGCGTAAGAAGGGGGGGAGCAAGAAGCCGGCGGGGCCGGCTCCCCCCCCTAACCCTAAGCCTAAGCCCAGGGGCAAGGGCAAGGTGCCCACCCCTCCAAAGACCGCGGCCATATCGGTCACGGTCTTGGAGGGGTCGCAGGCGACCCTCTCGGGCGCGATGGCTGCCGTTAAGGCGGCCATCGACCCAAGGAAGCTCGGCATCCCGGAGATGGATGTCCGCCGCTCCGTCACCGGAGGGCTTCTAATAGAAGTCCCCGGTAAAGACGGAGATGCGAGGGCGGACATCCTCGCCGCACGGATGGCCGAGATCCTGCGCCCGATGGGGGTGCGGGTCGCCCGGCCCACGAAAAGCGCAGAATTGCGTTTGCGTGGGCTGGACGACTCCGTCACCCCTGAGGAGGTTCGTGCTGCGGTGGCTGCCGCCACGCAGTGCCCGTTGGAGGCCGTCCGGGTTGGAGAAATTAAATTCTCACCCGGCGGACTGGGCACTGCGTGGGTGCAATGCCCGGCAGCCGCGGCAAGGGCCCTTGCGGGGGCGGGCAAAGCCCGTGTGGGCTGGTCCACCACCCGAGTAGAGGTACTGGCTGCGCGGCCCCTCCAGTGCTTCCGCTGCCTGGCCATAGGCCATGTAAGGCAGCGGTGCACTAGCGAGGTGGACCGTAGCAGCTTGTGCTACCGGTGCGGTGGAGTTGGCCACCGGGCGAAGGACTGCGGGGAGCCCGTTCGCTGCGCGATTTGCACAGAACGTGGCCTCCCCTCCGGCCATAAGGCCGGCAGTCATGCCTGCCCCCCAATAAAAAAAACCGGGGGGAAGAAGGATGGGAGAAAGGGGGCTCCCAAAGGGGGCGGCGGTAAGGAGGGGGGTACACCCCCTCCACCCGCCGGCCCCCAGGTTGACAAACCTTCGGGGGGGAAGAGACCCAGGTTGGAGTCTCCTCCCCCACCGGAGGTGATTGATGTGGAGATGGGGGTCAACCCACAGCCCCCATCTCCGGCGCCCCCAGTAGAGGGGGACGGACCGGGAACCTCAAGGCCTAATAATGCCTAAGAGGTTCCCGGTCACCTTAGCCAACCTCGGCCGCTCGCGCAGGGCCCTGGACTTGCTGTACAAGGGCCTAGCGGAGCGGGAGGTCGGGTTGGCCGTGGTCACGGAGCCCTACATGGTCCCAGAAACCCCCCCCTTGGGTTGGGGACATGGAGGGCTCCGTGGCCATGTGGGTCCGGGTGGGCCGGGAGTGCCCCCCCTATTCCGTGGTCGAACGGGGTAGGGGGATGATGGGTGTAAGATGGGGAAAGCTTCTAGCTGTTGGCTGCTACGTATCGCCCAATTGTGGCCTTGCCGCATTTGGAGATTTTCTGGACCGGCTCGAGGCCTTGGTAAGGCCTCATTTAGCCGGTCCGGTGATGGTCCTGGGGGACTTCAATGCGAAGTCCACCATGTGGGGAAACCCCAGGACCAACCTCCGCGGTGAGGCCCTTGAGGAATGAGCGGGGGGCTTGGACCTCCGGTTGATCAACCGGGGGTCCGAACCCACGTGCGTGCGGTGGAACGGGTGGTCCATAGTCGACCTTGTTTGGGCCACCCCGTCCGCCGTGCGCCGTGTGTCTGCCTGGCGAGTGGATACAGGGTGGGAGACCCTGTCGGACCACCTCCACGTCACAATGGAGGTGGTCCCCACTTGCCGGGCAGACATGCCCCCCGAGATGAGACGTAGCAGTCGTTCAGCGCCCCCTGTGAGATGGGCGCTGAAAAAGCTAGACAAGGACGCGCTCTTGGCGGCAGCCCTTGCGCTTACCTGGCTTGATGCCGGGGAGCACGGGGCGGACGAGGGGGCGGACCGGCTCCGGGGCATCTTACAGACGGCATGTGATGTCGCGATGCCCCGAACCGGTACCTGCCCCCAGCGAAAGTCCGCGTATTGGTGGTCGGGCGAAATAGCGGAACTAAGGACAGAGTGTGTCCACGCCCGACGCCAATACACCCGTGCTCGTCGCCGCCACTTTAGGGGCGGCGACGGCGCAAGGGTGGACTCCCTGTACGGACGGTACAGGGAGGCCCAGGTGGCCCTTCAGAGGGCCATCAAAGCCGCCAAGGCCAGGGCCTGGGAGGAGCTCCTGGGGTCCTTAGATGAGGACCCCTGGGGGCGTCCATACAGGGTGGTATTGCGTAAGCTTCGCCCTGCGACGCCCCCGTTAACGGAGCTCCTGGATCCCGAATTTCTGGGGCGGGTCACGTCCACGTTCTTTCCCCCCTCTGGGGGGAGAGGCGTGTCGGTGACTCCGCCCCTATTGCCGGCGTTTGACGTCGGCAGGTTCGGGATCCGGGAAGACGAGATCTCCCAGGCAGCCCGGAGGATACGGGAAGGGGGCAATAAGGCCCCCGGTCCCGATGGTGTCCCCGGGCTTATCCTGGCACAGCTGATGAGCGTCCTTGCCCCGGTCTTGGTACAGGTGATGAACACCTGTCTAAGCCGGGGAGCTTTCCCCAAAGGATGGAAGTCTGCCAGGTTGGTCCTCCTCCAGAAGGAAGGCAAGCCCGCCGATTCTCCCTCGGCGTACCGGCCATTGTGTCTCCTCGACGAGGCGGCGAAGTTCTTTGAGAAGATCATCGCTGACCGCCTCGTCGAGCACCTGTCGCTGGGTGGTCCCGATTTAAGCGACAGCCAATACGGCTTCCGGAGGGGGCGTTCTACGGTTGATGCGATCAACCGTGTCGCCACCCTCCGGAGCCGGGCTGTCGCTGCGGGCAGGGTGTTGTTGGCGGTGAGTCTAGACATCACCAACGCCTTCAACACCCTGCCCTGGGACGAGGTGGAGGGGGCGCTTGAATATTTTCAAGTCCCCCTCTACCTCCGAGGCGTTCTACGGGACTACCTGAGCGACAGGTGGTTCGAGTACCCCGGCCGGTACGGGATGAAGAGGGAGAGGATGACCCGGGGGGTTCCTCAGGGGTCGGTCTTAGGACCGCTCCTGTGGAACCTCGCTTACGACCGGGTCGTCCGGGCTTGCCTCCCCCTTGGCGCCACCGTCGTCTGCTACGCGGACGACACATTGGTGGTGACCGAGGAGGAAACATGGAGGAGGACGAGCAACCTGGCAGAGGCCACGGTGGACTGCGTCGTCGCCCGGATCCGGAACATGGGATTAGAGGTGGCTGCCGGCAAAACCGAGGCAATGTGGTTACACGCATTGCCTCGGGGCCGGCGGCCGCTCCCCTCATGGATCCGGGTAGGTGGAGCCGCCGTCGAGGTCAGGCAAGAGATGAAATATCTCGGCCTGATCCTCGACAGTCGCTGGCGCTTCGAAGAGCACTTCGCGGGCCTGGCCCCCCGGGTTGAGAAGGTGGAAGTTGCCCTCGGGCGACTTCTACCCAATCTCGGGGGGCCCGAGGTGAAGGTGCGCCGCCTCTACGCGGGGGTGGTTTGGTCCAAGCTCCTTTATGGAGCACCCGTATGGACCCCGCAAATTACAGCCGGCTGCCGCTCTGAGATGCTGTTAAATCGCATCCAGCGGCGGCTGGCTGTGCGGGCCATACGGGGGTACCGAACCATCTCCGGTGAGGCGGCGCAACTCCTTGCCGGTTTTTCCCCCCCTACGTCTACTGGCCAATGAGCGGGCGGCCAATTATGGCTACGCCCGCTCGGCCAGAGGGGGGGAGATAGACGGCGGGGAGCTCGCGGAGCTGAAGCGCCAGGCCTGGGAAAGCTTGCTGGCCCAATGGCGTCAACAGGTGGTTGACGCCAATTCGGGCCGGCCCATCTCCCGGGCCCTCCTGCCCATTCTACACGAATGGTGCGGGAGGCGTGTGCGGCTGACCTTCCGGGTCACGCAGGTGCTGACCGGGCACGGATGCTTCGGTCGGTACCTGTGGTGGATCCGGAAGGAACCCACGACGCAGTGCCACCATTGTGGCGAGGACCTGGACACGTCGTTGCATACGCTGGAGGAATGCCCAGCGTGGTCGGCGCAACGACGTGTCCTGAGAGGTCAGATTGGGTGGGACCTTTCCCTACCGGCTGTGGTCGACCACATAGTCGGTGGGGGAGGTCCCTGGAGCGCAGTGGCCTCCTTCTGCGAGAACGTTATCTCGCAGAAGGAGGCCGCGGAAAGGGAGAGGGAGGCCGACCCCCTCTCCGATAGAAATGTGTGGAGGTGGGCGGTGGCAAACGCCGCAACGGCTGTCGCCGTGCCACCTCCCTGACGCTGGGGGGGACCCCCCCCCCCTTAGTCGAGGGCGAGTAGATTGGGGCGATGCCTCCGACAGTGGGCGTTAGGGGTTGCCCACTGCCGGAGGCTGGGGGGAGGACGGGGTCTGTCCTCCCCCCTGGGAATGGTAACGGACCGGGGTGCCGCGGCGAGGAGCCCATATCTCTTTACTCCTCGCCTCGACACCCCGGCCCGGCCGCAGCGTCCCCCCCTTTAGGGGGGGAGAGACATGCGCTGCGGGAAAACGGAGAGCGGGGGCCCGCGGAAGATGGGCCTCCCTCTCCGTCGCGTATTGGAGGTGCTCGCCCTAGGCTACGGCTCGGGGCGAGCCCTCCAGGGGCCGCGGGCGACACGCCTTGGGGGGCGTGTCGTCCATACCGGCGGTCCCCGGGATGGGGGGGCATTGCGCGGGAGACCGGCGCAGTGCCCTGGTAGATGAAATTTGGGGGGTCATGTCCCCCCCGTGCCTGGGGCGGCGGCGGTAGGCCGCCGCCATAGCGGGGGAGTGGTCCAGTAGTGTTCTACAAGAGTTCCTGGCCACTCCCCTACCGCATAGGCAGGTCTCCGCAGGGTTTTAGTGGGTATACCCGCCTTCCCCTTCCAACCAGGAAGGGGGGGAGTCCCACATATCCCCGCCCCTCCCCCAAAGGGGGCGGGGAATGCGTAAAGCATTTCCCTGCGTAAAAAAAAAAAAAAGGTCTGGGTTAGGTATTGCGATTAGGAAAGTTGTTCGGATAGGATCGACGTTTTTAACGACCATTCTTTTCGGTTTTAACTTCTTCGAAAGTAGAGTCTTAAGAGTTCTAAGTGTGCCCAGAGGTTCTCTAGGGTTAAATTAGAATAGGACAGGGTGCTTTGGCATAAGAGAGAGCGAGAATGAGAAGTGTGAAAGTGATATAGGATTTCGAAAAAACCAAAAAATTAGGGAGGTTTTTTCGATTCGATAGCTCGAGGGAGGCGTTTTCCCCCCGGAAATTTTTTACAAATTTTTTCGGCCGGTTAGAAGCGCGATTCTCTCGGCGAACTTAGACGCGAATTAGGATAAATAGTGAGTGCGAGAGAGAAAGTAATCGAGTGTGAGACAGCGCGACGCGATACCGCAGGAGAGCGAGAGAGACAGGGAAACCCTCGGGTATTCCTGTGTATAAGCGATCGTGCGTGAGCGTGAGAGAGTGCGCGAGATAGAAAGTGAGAGAGCGAAAGAGAACGACAGAGCGAAAGAGCGAGAGAGAATATAGAGAACGCGTGTGTGAGAGAGGGACGGAGCGAGGCAAGTCCTATAAATCAATCTGATTGATTTATAGGTGACAGGAGCGCCAAATTTTGACACCTGTCACACGTCCGTCCTCTTTGGCGGTTCGTGGCCCACCCGCAACCCTTAGTCGCGCGAAGCGCGACGAACGCCGCCGGCTCTGCCGGCGGAACACCTAAGTCCACAGGGGTGGTTTCTACGCCAGTGTGTCTGCCGAAAAATTGTAATAAATTTTACGCGTGTGCGCGCGTGCGTGTGCGAGACACCCTGTGGACGGAGTGCGTGTGATCGAGCAAGAATGTGTGAGTGAGCCGAGCACGAGCGCGTGTTTCAACGGCCACTGGGTAGAGCGAGAGGGTACGCGAGTGCGAGAGAGAACGAGAGAGAGTACGATCGTCGAGCGAGCGAGACGACGAACGAAAGAGCGTGCGAGCGAAAGAGAGAGAACGAGACCGACAGTTCGGACAGGCGCCTCCTCAACCCTTTGAGATAGGAGTGGGGGGACAAATTTTAGAACAGGCCGGCAACGGGTAGCCCACGACAAGGCGTGACGATTCCCCCTTGGAGGGGTTACCCCTCGCCCTACATTGCGCGAGTTACAGGGGAAAAACTGATTTGGGTGGAGGGAAGAAAACTCTTTTAGGGTGCCGATCGGTGGGGCTTAATCGTTCCGACGTTTCCCCCCCCCCCGAGGGGTACCCCCCTCCCCCTTAGTTTTTCAATTAGGAGCCCGTTCAAACTAAAGACGGGCCATAGTTAGAGAAAGAGCGTATGCGTGCGTTGTATGTGGTGGATAAGTGTGTACATGTGTATACAGAGTGAGAGGAAATATATTTAATTCAGGTCTGGGTTAGGTACAGCGTACCGTACGCCGCATTCCGAAGGAGAGCCCAACTTTGATCCTGTCGATTCAGCAGAGAGGGAAACTTGGGATCCCTCTCTGAGAGAAAACATCGGGGACCATTCTCCGCAAACTCAGTGGGACCCATCCGAGTTCGACGAAGATTTATTAAATTAACACGCACACACACAATATATATATATATATATATATATATATATATATATATATACTTTTTATCCTTTTTGTAATAAACAAACATATATATATATATATATATAATAAATTGATTTTGATATTTAAACATATACAAACGTGTGACAATTATTCTCATTTTTGAATCTCAACTTCCCGAACCGTAGTCGGTGTATGCAGATAGGTTCAAATTGCACTTGGATCCCCATACAAATCATATTTACAAATTCATTCATTATTTCTTTTATTTTCTTTATTTTTATAAAATACAATAAAATATCTTAATACAATTTACCTAAATTCTTTTATCCCGGTCACGATTATTGAGTGGTGGATCCTTCTGATCATCTTAATCCGTTCATTGACCATAATAGCACCACCTGAAATAATCAAACGGCATTAATATTATAAGATCAGTATAATAATAATATTTTTAAAAAAATATTTTTTTTTTAAACAAAAGAATCATTTTAATAACCTTACATTCATAAACTCACAACATCTCTCTCCAGCGGTAACTCCTGCTATTGTGCTGTACTCAACACCTCATATAAAATACGGTACGTAACAACATATATAGAAAATATCGCGATTAAAAGCTGCATAGATAACAAAAACATGCAAAACAACGAATTAAATGTAGAACGTTCAAATAGTAAAAACCAAAAATCTAATAAATACCGAACATGCAATATAGAAAACACATGCAATAAAAACAACGAATATAATAAAAGTGTTATATACAATAACAATAAAAATTCTACATGCAACAGAAATAATAAATACAGTAAAAACAACGCAAATAATAAAAAGTCAAAACTAAAAGGAAACCGCTCCAAAAGACGGGCTAGTAGCGAATACGTGCGTCTACAAAAACTATATGATAAAAATCCCACACAAGTAGCCGAGCACATTCCGATCAAAATCCCAGTACCGCAGACCGGAACCAAAGTTGCAGCAGCCGCCCAGGAAACGAAAAAGGAGAAGAAGAAGAAGATTTCGGCTTCAAAAACCAAGCAGCCATCATCGGAAGCAGTTCCTATGGAGACGGAGAAGGAATCTTCCAAGAGGCAGAGGCAGGGAGATGACTCCGACTCGACCAAGGAGAAGAATCGGAAATTAAGGAAGAGTTATGTGGAATCTTCCACAGAAATCGAAGATTCGAGTGACGCAGAAGAGGACCGAAACACCAAACCAGAACCATTGGAGAGAGATTGCTGCAAGCAGAACCAGTGCTGCAGAGAATCGGTGCCTGAGGAAGCAAACTTCGTGCAGAAGGCAGACACCATCAGGAAGAATCTGGTGAAGACCCTTAAAGAGTCACAATTGAACTCCGCAGTCCTCATCAACGTCCTCGAAAGCTTCGCGGAAATGCAGAGCCTCGTAACGGCGGTTGTAAGGACTAACGGTCATCTTGAGGGACAATTACAGACGCTTAAGAGCGCCGGCACAAAAGCGAGCGGAACCAATCCACAGCGACCGCTTACGTACGCCGAGCGAGTCAGCGTAAAGTCGGGAATCGTCTCTGTCTCCACCCGTAAACAGGACCCGCCAAATGTGGTAACCATTCTGCCGACTAACACGAGCAAATATGAGTCGAGCTCCAAAACCAAGGATGCGGTCATGCACTTGATCTCACCCGCCGCAGAAGGACTCCAGGTGAATAATATCCGAAGGATTCAAGGAAACGGAATCCTCATAGAAACGGCCAAAAAAGGCGACATAGCAACGTTAATGGAGAACAAAAAGCTGAGAGAGGCGGGTTTCAAGGTCGGCGCGCCAATAAAAAAGAATCCGCGTATCATCGTCTTCAACGCGCCAAGATTCGAAGAGGAGAAAAATTTAATAGCTACGATAGCTAAGCAGAACGCGGCACCCGAGGATCAGGAAAAGTTCAAGCAACAAATCAAGGTTGCATTCAAGACCGGCGATAAGGAGAAGGAAAATTGCAATGTTGTCATAGAAGTTTCTCCAGAAATCAGAGAAAAATTGCTCAAACGTGAAAGAGTTCACATTTGCTGGGACCGATGTCACGCGAGGGACTACATTGTAGCCACACGATGCTACAAATGTCAGGCCTTCGGACATACCACAAAACACTGCAGAAGTGAGAAGGACGTTTGCGGTCACTGTGCTAGCCAAGGACACAGTTATAAGGATTGTAAGAGCAGGAACGCTGCCGCGACGTGTCCAAACTGTAAGAAGGCAGGAAGACCTTCAAACCATTCCGTCAAAAACAAGAATTGCCCGGCTTATATCAGCGCCCTAGACCAGGTCCTTGCCCGAACCGATTATGGTCAGTAGACCCAACAAATCTAGCATGCAGGAAATCAGGTTTGCCCAGCTTAACATGCGAAGATCGCAAACAGTGTCACTCGAAGCAGCCAGGATGCTGGACGAAACACATTTCGACGTGCTCTTGATGCAAGAGCCCTACAATATCAAGGGAAAATTCATAGGATTCGGTAACAGAGTTCTACAATGCCACGGCGGAAAACCAGGAGAACAGGTCTACTCAGGAATTATAGTAAAAAATCCATCGCTCTCTGTGCTGAAGCTCGCCTATCTTAGCAACGATCACTGCACGTGTGTAGAGATCACCGGTGCTACAGGCAACTTCTACCTCGCATCCATATACTTTCAGTGCTCCCATGACATCGAGCCGTACATCGAAATGATGAAAAAAATTGTAAGGACGCTACCAACTGAAAAACTGATCATCGCAGCCGACGTGAATGCTAAATCTGCGCTCTGGTACAGCCAGTGCGTAATCAGCGAGGGGGACGCCTCGAAGAGGAAATAGCGCAGCTTAACCTCTTTGTTATGAACGAGCCAGGTAATCCACCTACCTTTCGCAATCAACAAGGCTGCTCGAACATCGACGTAACCCTCACCACTGAGGCTGCGGTCAGAACGATAAAGGACTGGCGAGTCAGAGAGGGATGGACAACAAGCGACCACAATTTAATTACTTTCAAGATCCGTTCCGACGAATCTTATAATACTATTACACAGATGCCACGTTTCAAAACCAACAAAGCAGACTGGAACAGGTTCAGCAGAGTTCTCGAAAGGAACGCTGAAAGAATACTGCTCCCACAAGACATCAGAAGCAGAGTGCAAGTGGAGAATCTCGCAAGCGCTGTTAGCTGCTGCGTAATCGACAATTGCAAATCGACCCTGCAAATCAGAAAGAGACGCAGTAGATCCGTTCCCTGGTGGACCGAGTAGCTTACGCGTTTAAAGAAGAGTACGTACAGGTCCAGAAAAGCTTACCAACTTGAACGAGACCAAACCGCCAGACAGGAGAAGAAGAGGACTCACCGTATCATCAGAAGAGAATACACTGCAGAAATCCATAGAGCTAAAAATAGCAGCTGTCAGACATTCGTCACGGAGGATGGAAATTCCAACCCCTGGGGAATAACCTACCGGCTATGTATGCAAAAAGTGACTCCAGAACAGGCACTTTCCACTTATACGTCTACGGCACCAACTTTACCGAGGACTTGGAATCAATCAGCTATTGACATATTCAATACACTGGTACCTGACGACACTGACGATGTAGCGACACCCAAAGAGACAGAAGAGCGAATTCTTTTACGCCACCGAACACAGAGAACTCACCCAAATTTACCATCGACGAGGTGAAAAAGGCAATTTCCAGCCTCAGGAACGGGAAAGCCCCGGGACTGGACCTCATTGAGGTCGAGGTAGCTAAAGCGGCGTATAGAACGCTCTCTGACCACTACCGGAAACTCTTCAATAGCTGCCTGAAGAACGGAGTCTTCCCCAGCGCTTGGAAGAAGGGATCTATCAGAGCCCTGCTGAAAAGCGCTGACAAGGATGACTCCCTAACGAGCTCTTACCGACCCATTTGCCTTTTGCCGGTAATTGGAAAGTGCTTGGAGAAACTAATTGTACTCAGACTACGGCCAATTTTAAACGACGCACAATTCACATCTAATCAGCAATTCGGATTCATAGAAGGCAAATCCACAACGGATGCCATTATCAGTATGCGAACGATAGTACAGAACACTCAAGACAAATATGCCCTTGGAATTCTCTTCGATATATCGGGAGCATTCGACAACGTCTGGTGGCCAAGCATCTTGCATCGGCTCAAAGAACGACACTGTCCGCGCAACATTTACAACTTAGTTGCGGATTACTTAAGCGGCAGATCTGTGAAAATCGTCGGCAGAAACTCCGAAGTACAGAAGAACGTATCGAGAGGATGCCCTCAAGGCTCGATTCTGGGACCCAACCTCTGGAATCTGATCTTCGATGATCTTTTGGCCACCCTTACAAGAAACAACTTCGAAGTAGTTGCATATGCGGACGACTTACTCATCGTCATTACTGGCAACGCCAGAATTGACCTTGAGAACCGCGGGCAAGTAGCTGCAACGATCACCGAGCAATGGTGTACACAGGAGAAGCTCATGCTGTCGGTGAAGAAATGCGAGATGA
>CAJYYI030000365.1:477500-480000 GCA_913789915.3 Sphecodes monilicornis
GCTCGTTCACGAACAATATATCCGACTATATATATATTAGTAGGAGATGTAGTATAGAAGAGACGGGAGAAAATGTGGACCGGCTGTGAAGCTCGTTTTTTTAAAGCTGTACAACGAGAGTCTTGACACCCTACTCCTGTGGCCATAGCGCACAAGAGCTTGGGACGAATGACCGTGTACGGCCAGAGCCGGCTGCGAAGTCCCGCGAAATCTGTCTCTCTTTCTACATATATTTCTCTATGTATATCGGAGTTCGCGTATAACCAAGAGCACTAAACGTCGCCGCAATGCGCGTTCGTTGTGACACGAAATTCGAGAGGACCGGCTGCGAAGCTCGCTTTTAAAGCCGTGCGTCGCGAGTCCGACACCCGTCTCTGCCGCGTACCGCGGCACGAGTATTGGGACGAACGACCGCGCACGGCCATAGCCGGCCGTGAGTCCCCTCTTCTCCCCTCATCTAACGCAGACCTAACTTATCGAAATCGTTCTCGACAAAAGAGAGAGAGTGTGTGTATGGAGAGGAGGAATCGTCTGGATCCATGTATCGGGTTGTCGCTACGAAAAGACCCCGTCGTTTTCAGATTTCCCCTCTCTGTGTTTTCCATTTTAAGGCTTTTCAATGTACTATTCGCCCGGCCGTCAGATACGCGAGACGAGCGTTGTGCTCTCTCTCTCGACCGTACTCTGACGGTTTCCGTCTTAACGGGACGTTCGTGTCGTTTTTTTTTTTTTTTTTAAAAAAACGACGCCTGAATCTCCTTCGCGCGCTGGTTGGAGTTTTCAGGTATCGGCGTTCTTACGAACCGCAGAACAAGAGACATACACATATATACGATTGATGATCAATCAAATTATATACGATTACCCTGAACGGTGGATCACTTGGCTCGTGGGTCGATGAAGAACGCAGCTAATTGCGCGTCAACGTGTGAACTGCAGGACACATGAACATCGACATTTCGAACGCACATTGCGGTCCACGGATACAATTCCTGGACCACGCCTGGCTGAGGGTCGTTTACGTAACCAAATACTGCTTGCGTTGCTCTTCTAAGTCCCCGCCGTCGCTTACCTCTCCAAGAGACACAATTGGTATATTATAAGAAAAATTGTGTGGAGGGCGCAAAGAGCGTTTCTGAGTCGGGTTGCGAAGAAGATGCTATATATACGTACGAGCGATGGATGGGCGTATCGTCGGCGTTTGACGCGGTTCTGTGTGAAAATTGCCAATTTCGCATTGCGTTGTACTGTTTCCGGACACGAAGACGATGGGTATCTGACGTGTATCACACGGACTTGCGTGAGTGTTTGCGGCGTCGCGAGTCGTGTTTATTCATGTATAAACACGACCGCCCGCGAACAACGCTCCGTGCGCGACAGATCGAAATCTCTCTCTCCGCGTGGAACGGCTCGCATTCGCGGAAGAAGCGTTTCGCACTCTCGAACGTTATACGCGCTCCCGACGTCGCCTAAAATGATGCGTATTTCATATCCGAAAGGTTATACAATACATAAAAGAGTCGACACACAGAGAGACGACTACAGAGAGAATGGACACAAATAAAAAATGAAAAAGAGGGATATTAATATGTGTTTGCACGCACACAACGTAAGCCCCAGGGAGATATTGACGTACGCCTGCGCGTGGAGATGTGCCTCTAAGTAAAAACACGCGTCGACGCGGAGGGTCGTCGTTGCTAGCGACTTCCGACAAACACAAAATTGATCTTGAAAGAGACGAGAGAGAAGAGTTCTTCGCGAGAGAGAGATGAGGTTTCTCGTTCTACGAACGCTTTGACGATCGATGGACAAACGTAGAGAGACAACAGCCAAAATGTTGTTGGCATTGTGCGGGATGCGCACGCGTACTTGTATCGGGTGGAGATAAATAATATCTCCCCGTCGTCGCGTGTCCTCGCTGATCCACGACAAGAGTTGTGTTTCTCTCGCCATCGCCACGTTCGTTTGAATTGAATGACGACCAAGATATTCCAAGACCTCTCGCGTGTCTCTCTCTCTCTCTTTTTCATTTTCGTGTTTGATCGGATAATATCGCGACGCAGCGTTTCTGTACCCCCGTGTGTCTGTGTGTAAAATAATAGAGAGAACACCCACCGGGTTACCAATATACACAACTCCTCTATGGAGTGGCTTTCGAACTTCGTTGTTGTCATTCACACAAATATCTCTCCGAAACATGCTCGGCCGAAGGTAACAGAAAAGACCCGTTTTTGTCGGTCGCCCCATACACGAGCGTGTGTGTAACGTTCTGTCGTTATCTTAATGTCTTTTATTCTTCATTGTCGTACGCGAGACCGCGCGATCCGAGAGAGGATCGTCCAGCGAGAGTTTCCGTTCGACGACGAAATGAAGAAATTGAATTTTATAGACAGACAGAGAGACAACACACGCCACACGCGCGAAGTTTGGCGAGGCGCATAAGGCAAAATCTTGATATTATTATCGAATTGGTGTTCTTTTCGAAGCTTCGTCGAGAGAG
>CAJYYI030000365.1:482500-492500 GCA_913789915.3 Sphecodes monilicornis
GGTCGGGAAGCGGGTCTGGCTGACGTGCCGGGCCTGGCCGAGGTGCAACACGACTTTTTGTCGTGGGAATCCGAGCTCGGTCCCGTGCCTTGGCCTCCCGCGGATCTTCCTTGCTGCGAGGCTTCCGTCTAGAACGGTCGTCCTCTTCGGCCGCCATTCAACGCTCAGCTCAGAACTGGCACGGACTAGGGCAATCCGACTGTCTAATTAAAACAAAGCATTGCGATGGCCCCCACGGGTGTTGACGCAATGTGATTTCTGCCCAGTGCTCTGAATGTCAACGTGAAGAAATTCAAAAAAGCGCGGGTAAACGGCGAGAGTAACTATGACTCTCTTAAGATTCGTAAGCGAGTCCTATGACTCGCTTGTTTTAGACGGCACGAGATTTATCAACCAGGCACTGAAGTCCCTCTTTCCGAATAGATCTCTCGAAGCCATTAAAGGACAAAGGAGACCCCAACAGTACAAAGATCGAGTGCGTCAGATCATCGAAGAGCTGTCAGCTGAGAACGCCGAGGCAAGTGATTTACAGGGGTCAAGCGGGGACTCACCTAACCCGCAGAACAATGACTTGTTGTCTTCCGTCGAGGAACTCTTTGCCCTCCTCGAACCCCTTAGCGAATTTGGTAGTCGATTCCACGCAGATCATTTATCCCATATCTGCGAAAACATGTCCACGTGGTCGGAAGCTAGAACTTTCGAAGAGTTAGAGATCTATCTGCTTCAAACATTTCCGCCAACTCTGAAAAGCCGAAACAAAGCCTCACGAAGTGCGCCAGAACATTTATCCAGAAGGCACGCCAGGCGTGCAGAATATGCCAAAACTCAAAGAGCCTGTAAGAAGAACCCCTGCAAATGTTTGAGAATAATTCTCAAAGGCAAATCACAGGCAAATCCACCCGCCAAGCAAGAAATGGAGCAATTCTGGCGCACCACCATGACGAATGGGACAAACGAATCCCCAGATTGCGAGGCCTGCGGTCCAGTAATATCGGAGCTGTGGAAACCGGTAGTCCTCGGTGAAATTAACACGTCGTTCCCAGACATGAACACCTGTCCGGGTCCTGACGGGCTGTCCGCCAGACAGCTCAAAGCAGTCCCGTTACACATCTTAACAAGAATTTTTAATCTGTTCTTGATTTGCGGGAAACTGCCGAAGCACCTTCTGGTAGCGAGAACTACCCTTATCCCCAAGAAGGACGGTGCACATAATCCCGAGGACTACAGAATTACTGTTCAGTCGATATTAACCAGAGCCTTCCACAAAATACTGGCTAGGCGTCTGGTAAAACTGGTCCCTCTTGACCCGAGGCAAAAGGCCTTCCTGCCCACGGACGGATGTGCGTCCAACACTTTCGACTTGGATTTGATCCTGCGCTACCACCGACAAAACTTTAAGACTCTGTTCATGGCGTCAATAGATATTGCTAAAGCGTTCGATTCCGTCTCGCACAACACGATTAAAGACACACTACGCCTCATGGGTGTTCCCAGCCTCATGGCCGGTTATATTATGGACTCATATGAACGTAGCTCGACGATCTTGACCTGTGATAACTGGGAATCGGAGTATATACATCCAACTTGCGGTGTGAGACAGGGTGATCCTCTATCTCCTATCATATTTAACATGGTAGTCGACAGACTCCTCCGGCGTCTACCGCCTGAGATCGGCGTTAAGATAGATAACACCATGTACAACGCCTTAATCTTCGCTGATGATATGATCTTCCTGGCCACAACACCTATCGGCCTCCAAACAACAATTAACACTGCCTCCGAGTTTCTCGCGAAATGTGGTCTTTATATTAACGCCTTAAAATCTTTTACTGTGGCACTACGGAATGTACCGCACAAGAAGAAGTCGGTGGTCAATGCCAGAACACGGTTCCGGTGTCGGGGTTTAGTCCTACCATCGCTAAAAAGAGAGGATGAATGGCAATATCTGGGTATCCCCTTTACACCCGAGGGACGCACTGTGACCAAGCCAGAAGGGCAACTCCTTGAAACATTAGATAAACTAACAAAGGCACCATTGAAGCCACAGCAGAGGCTTTTTGCCCTGCGGGTAATAGTGTTGCCGGGTATTTACCACCTTCTTACCCTAGGCAACACGACCTTGAGCAGGCTAAATAAAATCGATGTCATTTCTCGCGCCGCGGTGAGGAAATGGCTTTGCCTCCCGCATGATGTGACCAATGCCTATTTTCATGCGAATGTCAAGGACGGTGGCCTCTCGATTCCATCTATGAGATGGCTAATGCCTCTTCACAGGCGTGTGTTTTTACAGCGTTTCATGGAGGATGATCAAGCATCCAGCCCGTACCTCTCTCAGGAATTACAACGAGCGACCAGGCGTCTGACTGAGAACCGCACTGTCCTGGATACACCTGAAAAACTCGTTATAAGATGGGCCAACCTCCTACATAGGTCCATTGACGGTAAAGGGCTTAGAGAATTCCGGAAGGTGCCACAACAGCATCGGTGCGTTGTAGAAGGCAACCGATTTCTTAGCGGGAGGGACTTCATCAATGCGATGAAACTACGCATTAACGCCTTACCGACCAGATCTCGTACATCGCGTGGCCAAAGATCCAACCGCCTGTGCAGAGCCGGCTGTAACGCCGTGGAGACTCTAAATCATGTGCTCCAGCAGTGTCATCGCACACCACAAGTCCAGGATTGAGAGACATAACGCGGTCATTAAATATATAAAGCGGGCCCTGACGAACAAGTGCCAAACGGTCGAAGAGGAGCCTTCCTTCGTTACACCCGAAGGGCGACGGAAACCCGACCTTGTCGCTAAACACAACAATACGGCTTTAGTACTGGATGCTCAAGTTGTCAACGAACACATCGAGCTTGACACTGCGCATACTAATAAAATGGAAAAATATCAGCCTCTCACAGCTGCCATTAAAGAACGATACGTCGTTAAGGATGAATGCTTTTTAACTGCCACGCTTTCTTACCGTGGTGTATGGAGCGAAAAGTCGGCCAACCAAATGCTCGAGAAAGATATACTCAAAAAGAAGGAGTTGAAAATCATCACAACTCGAGTCCTAGTGGGTGGACTCAGCGCCTTTTGGAGATTTAATAAGACGAAAAACATCCGGCTAAACATCTTGCCGCGAACAGGTGTGGGTTGAGTGTAGATCGGCTTGGTCAAATATTTGGTGTTGCCTGCCATTCTCAGGCATAATACAGAGGGGTTTTAGTGAGTATACTTACACCTGAGTCTCACACTACCAGTACATCATCGGTACCGGTGTGCATAAAGCATTTCCCCTCTCTAAAAAAAAATAGCCAAATGCCTCGTCATCTAATTAGTGACGTGCATGAGTGGATTAACGAGATTCCCTCTGTCCCTATCTACTGGCGGGGGCGACATTTTGACCTTTTCACGGGTTGAAATGAGCACCACTGACTGCCAAAAGGTGAAGTGGTGAGCTGAAGTGGTGAATCAGTAATGACGATCGAAATCGAACGGAAACCTCGTACAAGGGTCAAAAGCTATGCGTACGAAGGTTACGTTCGTCGACACGTCACTATATGTGCGTGTCGAGCTGGTACGACACGGAACCGTATCAGCGTAGCGACATAATAACATCGCTTTGCGTCTACGTCCGCGCATAAGCTTGAAAAAGCAGCTGGAACATCCAAGCATGCTAATAGATGCTGAGAGCCGCAAGCTCCGAGCATTCTATCATGGAAGGCGCTAGAGGCAATACACCTCTAGCTCAAAATATGTCGCTACTAGCAGAAAAACCTCGAGGATAAGTTGGATGAGGCGTTCGGATCCTCGGAAATGTCGAAAGTCGCAAAGGGACCTAGTGTCCTAGCTGTGCTTGTGCCTCCACGGGGTACCGCTGGATAGCGTGTTCTTGTTGGAGCATGTGAATTAAACGAAGCACAGTGGAGTGGAGGAGACAACCACTCAAAGTCCACGTCTCCCACGTGTTTGCCGTGCGTGGCGACCTTTGTCGTCGGAAAAGAAGATCCTGGGATCTGAGGGTGCCCTCTCCTGCGGGTGAGACGTCGGCGGGAGTAACTATGACTCTCTTAGGCATCCGTGGCGCTCCATCGGCGCCTCCCTCCAGCTCAGCCGTCTCACTGTTTCCAGCCAGACGTTGCCCAGCTCCCACCTCGTGGAGGTGTGGAGGATACGGGAGCCACAGTTTATCAAATGGCGCCGTTGGAGTGGTACGGGTGCTGTCGAGAAACATAGTTACACGGGGCGGTGACGCGCAATACAGGCCCTTAGCCTCTCACCGTTCAAGTTGCACGACCTAGCTCCTTGTGGTCCCGCTGGACAACGTGATTCGTGCTTCCGCAAAGCAGCGCTATTTGCGAAAGCACGAACCGCGGCTAAACGGCGTGCAGCGACTACCGTCTATCTAGTAACGGACATACTATCTGTCCTCGTTGGCTATTTCCGCCAGCAACAAATAAGTAGCGGTAGTAAATAGGAACTATCAGGTTCCACAACCGAAGATTACTTCGGGAATCCATTGAAATAAACATCTCTCGCTGAATCGGTTCTCCGACAACGGGAAATCCTGGAATATTGGAAGCTCGTCTATTTAACATAGATATACATAAGACTTCTGATTGGTAACCAACGTATAGATAAACAAATAAATTCAAACAAATGGCTTCAAATGATAAAGCCTCGGACATGACATCTCCTCATCCCGGGAGTGTCGTGGCGGAATCTTCCGCTCTGGAGGGGATACCTGTTGACAACCTGGCTACAACAATGGATATGAGTTCTGAACCCCATACTGCAACAATTCACATACCATTCGCAGAAGACAATATAAAATGTCCATTTTGTGAAAGGATACAGAAAAACCTCTCATTTATGAACCCCACAGACTTAGATAAACACTTTAAACTGCATCATTTGCTCCAAGAAATACAGTGGGCCTGCCTAAGGTGCAACAAATGCTTCGCAAAACTCCATAGCGCGCGATGTCACTACCCTAAATGCAAGGGTCCGATAGTAAATTCTGGACCGAAGCAATTCCAATGCGAATCGTGCCCTATGTCGTTCGATACACAAAGAGGTCTATCTTCTCACGAACGTCACGCACACCCAGCGCTACAAAATAAGAAAAGGCAACTCCAGCATATGCCTAAAAATATGGTACTCGATGCAAGCAATAATATGAGAGGTATGCATAAAAAAAGTCTGGTCTGACAGCGAAATTACGCTGCTCAAAGAATTGGATATTAAATACTCTAACAATAGATTTCCTAATGTACAGATAAGTAAACATATAACAACAAAGACCATAAAACAAGTTAGTGATAAGCTCAGAGAACTTCGATTACACAACGAAGCAATCGCGGCCAACAATTTAAGAAATAACACTCCTGAGGTTAATTTTACAACTCCGGAGATGATCACACACACGCTGTCGTTATCATCTAGCTCGTCTGAAGGAGAGTATATTGCTGCCAGCGAAGGACCAGACCAGACTGAAGACATCGTAGATCATAGCGAATGGCACCGTACATTCCGAAACGCGATAAATGATGTGGATATTGCGGACGTGCCCGTACAAATTAAAGATATATATATAGTAAATTAAATGATATATGGAAGTCCTCCTTCAATGATATAATAGATTTAAGTTTTAAAATCGATATATTTATTTCTAATATTTTAACCCCGTATTTGTTATCCGGATCTGACGTCGAAGCTAACAATAACAAGGAAACTAAAACTAAAGACCGAAACCACGCTAAAACAAATAAAAACAATATAAACAGTAAACGCCCTAATACTAAAACTAAAATAAATACTGAGCAACATGCAAAAAATATTAATAACAATCCGGATAAAAGCATTAACAACGTAAACAACACTAAACGTAGTAAAACTAACAACCGAAAAAAATTTACCTATACCAGGTGCCAACAGATTTACAAGGAATGTCCTAAAAGACTAGCCGAAATGGCAATAAATGGCGATACGTCGCTATTGACACCACCTACACAAGCCCCGCCCGCGGAGGAAATAAGGAAGCTATACCAAAAACTATGGGAAACGCCAGGCCCTACTATTACAAACGATAGCAACAATGTTATACCTTATGAACTAGAAGACACATTTTCGCCAATTTACAATAACGAAATAATAAAAAGAATCAATAGAATAAAAATAAAAACCGCATGTGGTCCCGATGGTCTCCAAAAGCGCCACCTCCGGAAACCAGGGGTATCGATACTCTTAGCGACCTTATACAATATACTTATCTATAGCAACCATTACCCTGAGTGCTGGAAAAGAAACCGTACCACTCTAATCCCAAAAATGGGTAAAGATCTCAGTAATATTAGCAATTGGCGACCGATTACGATCAGCTCAATCCTCAGCCGAACTTTTTCAGCCATTATCGATACTCGATTGAGAACATTCATCGTCCAAAACATGCGGCAAAAAGGCTTCACCTCAGAGGATGGATGTAAGTATAACATCACGTTGTTCAACGAGGCTATTACACAGTGCAAACACAACAACGGTGGTATGTTCACGGTTGTTGATATCTCGAAGGCCTCTGATTCCATTCCACATACAGCGCTAACGAGGGCACTAGCCAAAAAGGGGTACTTGATTAATAATCAACTTAATAGCCAAAATGTACGAAAACTGCACTACTAAAATTAAGGCAAAAAACAATGAATATGTTAATATTAAAATTTTAAGAGGCGTAAAACAGGGGGATCCTTTATCCCCACTATTATTTAATCCCTGCATGGAGCCTCTACTGGATATTCTTGAGGAAGAATCTGAAGGCGTTAATGTTAACGAAATGACTAAGGTATCAGTATTGGCTTTCGCTGATGATATTGTCCTTCTTGGCAAGGATGCACAAGAAGCGCAAAAACAAGTAGATTCAGTGAACCGATACCTCGATCTGGGTATGCATATATCAGCCGAAAAATGCTCCTGTTTTCAAATCATAACCAAAAAAGACACCTGGTATATTAATGAAGCAAATTTAAAATCTAGCAACGGCGAAATTATTCCAAACGTTGAACCGGGTGACATTTTTAAATATCTAGGCGCAAATGTTGGCCCATGGAAAGGCCTATATAGAGGTATCATGGTACCTGAAATTATTAAAGTGGTTAAAAGAGTAAGAAAACTCCACTTAAAACCACAGTAAAAGGTGGACTTATTAGTTACCTACATTTTACCTCGTTTTACATATGGTCTATTGATTAGCCCACCATGTGATGCAGTTTTAAAATTATTAGATAACGAATTAAGGCAGCAGATTAAAGAGATATTGCATCTAGTGCCTTCCACCGCCACAGGATTCTTTTATACTCCGAAATCTAACGGCGGCCTTCGTCTCCCTAAATTTGAAATATAAAAACAGCTATAAAAATGAAAAACTCAATAGACTCGGCAGTTGCCTTAATTTCAAACGAGGCACTGGAGAAAAAGTACAAGGCCATTGCAAATTCGTTAAGAATAAACTGGCACGCAACTGTCGAAGATATTGAAACTGCAAAAAAGAGACTCCGACGAGATAATATAAATCAGTGGTCAAATCTAACAAGCCAAGGACATGGTGTCAAAGATTTTATGCAAGACCGAATAGGCAATTCCTGGCTAACGAATTGTAATATTTTAAAGTCATCTAGATTTATTGACGCCATACGGTTACGAACAAACACTTTCGGCACGAGAGTCGCCCTAGCCAGAGCGAACAAAATAACGGACATACAATGTAGACGATGTCACGCCCAACCGGAGACCTTGGGCCACATCCTAGGTTTATGTGTGCATACAAAAAAGCTGCGCATTAAACGCCACGATGAAGTAAACAGTTTCCTTGCAGATAAACTGATGGAAGATAATACCAATCAAGAGTTGATCGAACCTTCCATGAATGTAGGGGGTGCGCTATATAAGCCCGATCTCATAATAAACAATGAGAGAAGGTCTCTTATAGTCGACGTTACTGTCCGCTATGAGAATCGCGATTACCTTAAACAAGCATACGAAGAAAAAATCGACAAATATAACAAAAGTTTGCAACAACTATTAAGAAGCAGGAAATTAACAGAAGGCAAAGTTCTACCAATAATAATAGGTAGTAGAGGCGCAATACCCTCCTTCACAAGGAAAAACTTGAAAGAATTGGGCATATCAAAGAAAGATATACAAACAATCGCCCTAATAGTATTGCGCAGCTCAATAGAAATCTCTAACATATTTTTAGACTATGGTTAAAATAAGCAGATAGAGAAATCAATTTGTTACTATATTTTACCATTTGTTTTAACAAATTTAGATATTATATTGCATATTCGATTTTATCTTATTTCCTATATTTTACTATTTTATTATATTTTATTTTATATATTTTAACGAATAATTTCCCTACGAGGGGGTTCCTCGGAATTATGTCGTATTCCTTAATAAGGAAGACACAGGATATAGCCAAATGCCTCGTCATCTAATTAGTGACGCGCATGAATGAATTAACGAGATTCCCTCTGTCCCTATCTACTGGCGGGGGCGACATTTTGACCTTTTCACGGGTTAAAATGAGCACCACTGACTGCCAAAAGGTGCTCTGCACGATCCGAGCTGAAGTGGTGAATCAGTAATGACGATCGAAATCGAACGGAAACCTCGTACAAGGGTCAAAAGCTATGCGTACAAAGGTTACGTTCGTCGACACGTCACTATATGTGCGTGTCGAGCTGGTACGACACGGAACCGTATCAGCGTAGCGACATAATAACATCGCTTTGCGTCTACGTCCGCGCATAAGCTTGAAAAAGCAGCTGGAACATCCAAGCATGCTAATAGATGCTGAGAGCCACAAGCTCCGAGCATTCTATCATGGAAGGCGCTAGAGGCCATACACCTCTAGCTTAAAATATGTCGCTACTAGCAGAAAAACCTCGAGGATAAGTTGGATGAGGTGTTCGGATCCTCGGAAATGTCGAAAGTCGCAAAGGTACCTAGTGTCCTACCTGTGCTTGTGCCTCCACAGGGTACCGCTGGATAGCGTGTTCTTGTTGGAGCATGTGAACTAAACGAAGCACAGTGGAGTGGAGGAGACAACCACTCAAAGTCCACGTCTCCCACGTGTTTGCCGTGCGTGGCGACCTTCGTCGTCGGAAAAGAGGATCCTGGGATCTGAGGAGGCCCTCTCCTGCGGGTGAGACGTCTCCAGCACGTACCTTTGGCCTCTGCTTCGGCTAGATGGGCGGCTAGGCGAGACAAAGTAACCCTGTGCCTAGTCAATCGGCTTGGAACGACCGTAAGCTATTAGCGAGCGGCGCTCTGTCGGGCGAGGAAGTGGGCTCTAAGGTCTTTTGCTTGCCAATTGATCTGGATGTTCCGCGGACTATATCCTGGGTGATGTCCTAACCTGACCGGATGGCAGGTTCCATATTGAGGGTCCGAGGAGGCCGGGACACGCAGCGGGAAGAACATTATGCATAACTAATATGGGTAAATTACAAAATTTGAACGTCAAATCGACGGGAACAGCGCAAGGCCCTGCCGAGCGTGAAGTCGTCGTTGCAGAGGGGACAGACGTCGGTGATATTCCCGACCGAATTCCCTCCAAGTCTGGAAAAGAGAGGACCGATGCTGTGCCGAAAGGCCGCTTCGTGGTGTCCCTCAAGAGGTGTAAACCACCTAATGGCCCAGTCGATCCTGCCGGGAAGAAAGAGGATGTACCGGCAGCCGACGCGGTTAAAGATAAGAAGAAGACCGAAAAGTCTTCCTCTAAGAAGGGCTCTTCTTCGACCGGGAAGAGCTCCAAAAATGGGGGGCAAGGTGCTAACCCTGCCTCCAAGAAAGGCAAGAGCGGGCCCGCTGGGGATAAGGAACCCGAGCCCGATTCTAACCCTGATAAGGATGAAGACGACAAAGTCGTTGATTCCAAAAAAGACAAGCCAAAGGGCGGCAAGAAGGTTTCACCGACCGGAAAGCCAACCAAAGGCAGACCGAGAAAGA